>APFE030425589.1:0-35990 GCA_000404065.3 Pinus taeda
TTTTTGTTGCCTCATTATATATTTTTTTATTATTTAATTAAATGTATTCAATACTTCTCTATAGATAAAGGCTAAAATGATTTTTTCTTCCTAAAGGGCTATTCATAAAGCAAGGGTCAGTTGACCTTCCTAAAGTACTATTCAGCTGTCCTTACATAGATAGTAAGACAAAACCTTGCTTTCTAGGAGATGCAGGTCCAGAGGATATCTGAAGATTAACAAAAAATCTAACATTCATTTTATTTATCTTGCATGTTTTAGTTGATGTATTTCCTACATTTGCTATCCTTGATAAACATGATTATTTGTTTGCCTCCTGTTAGAAAGGGGTAATTCAGGGATAATTGCTGCACAAGGCCTTGGGCTAACTTGGAATGTGTGTTACTCAATGTAAAATTTTGTTGTTGTTAACTCAATGTAGCTTAGTGTTATTGCTACCTGATTCAAGAAAAAAACGAAGTTGGATAAATAAGCTTAGAGTGTATTGTCTGAAGATCCAAGGCCCAAATTATTTGTTGAAGCCTGAATTTTATATTACCATGTATTGACTGAAAATCTGGAAATATATGGTAGTATTTTTTTCCTTGAACTTTACTGTGACTGTGTTATCAAAAAGCCCTATTTCTTTTCAACTTGTATGGACGTCTGGGGCTTGACATGGTTTTTTGGCTAGATGTTTACATAGCAGCTGTGTGAAGGCAAAACACTCTTCTGCTTTATATTTGTTGTAACTTGTTTTATGGTGCATCTATAGGCTGCAATAGTCAGTGCAAAAAAAATCTGGAAGCAAGTCAATTATTTACACAACAGAAACTTGAACAACACAGACGATGCCATAATGCCACTACACAACAGATGCCCAAGAGCCAGTAAGACATGTTTCCTTTCTAATTTATGGCAAACTATACTTTAGGAACTATTGAAACTGTAGAAAACTTTGGAACGTTAAGAAGGCATTCAACAATTAAATAAGCCATCTTTGATGCAATACATGAGCTTCCAGTGTTGGTTGGCAGTTTGACTTCTATTAATCCTCCAGACAAAACACCTTCGATGCTATTTATGAGCTTCCAGTGGTGGTTGGCAGTTTGACTTCTATATTATCATTCTCCAACAAATGTGAATCAGTGATTCAGACTTTGATTCCATGTTGACCCATTTCAATTCCCAAATAAAAATGTATTACAAATCCTGGTAGCCCAAATTAACTTAGGCATTTTTTGCGAAGGTACCATGTGGTGATTGTGAATCCAACCTCCACTTCAATGACTTATTCCTTTGTGAGGTCCCAACATGAATCCTAGAATGTTCTCTTTTTCCAAGGTAATGGTTATCAGAGTCTAGTGACTTTCAGTAATACAGAGTGTTGGAGTTGATATTATTCCCTTGAGAGGTCCCAACATGAATCCTGGACCATTTATATTCCTCCATGGTAATGATTATTAGACATGTGAATTGTCAACTGAACAGTAAAGTTTACAAATCACAATTGTTGACAGAATGTAATCCAATTCAAAATGTGATGCAAGCCGTGGAAGTGTTTTACAAAACCAGAATTCTATACAGGGTATGATCTCTATAACTAAATCCTGATCACAACATAAATTCCGAGCTCAGTTAAGATCAGTGAAGAATCTATCAATATCTTAACTGGAAACAAATTTTGTTTTTGGTTGTGAGGATTTCCCATGAACGAGTGAGACTCTTGTATCATTTTGCATACCATAAAACCCTGTTTACATTGATTTTTCTGTCAAAGGACAACATCTCATGCGCGACAAATCATTCTCAAGACTTGTACTAGTACTACAACTAGTAGGAAGGGTTGGTCTGCGAAGGCATGAAGTGCAATGGATAATCCCTGTATATAAAATTACCCTATATATGAGCCTTCTTTGTTTACACTACAGACAAATTTACTTTGACATAGAGGCCTAAGGAATCAGGATCTACAAAACCGAATTGTGTTAACATTGCACAAAGGTTTAAAGACCTTTTTCCTTAAAAAATAAGATTAAGGAACAATCCCTAACTCTGTTAACATTGTACACAAGTTTGAAAATCATTTTAATTAAGTGCAATTTAATTATTTTGTGTTTTGGATTTTTTTATTTGGGGTCATAATTTTCGGTAAGATTATGATTTTGTATTATTTAAAATATTTTTTTGAATAGATAAATAGATTAGTACTATGAAAATTCCTTCTACTCACACATTATGCAGATTTAGATTATGTAGATTTTACAACTCAAACTTGTGATTCTAACTCCTTCCTATTAAATTTCAACGAATTAAACAAAAAAATATAACAAAAAAACACCAAAACATAAAATATTTGACTGGATTAAACTAACCCTTACCAAATGGAATATTATAAAAGCACTACAGAACTATGCTTTCAATGTTTAAATCAATGAAAACTACAGCTACTCTCCACCCACAAGATTAAACATTTCTATGAAACAAAGATATGAGAAATTGCAATAGTAAATGGTTTAATCAAACAGTCAGAAATATGGCAATGAATCAAAATTAATGAAAATTGCAGCTACTCCCGAGCCACAAGATTAAAGATTTCTATGAAACAAAGATATCAGAAATTGCAATATTAAATGGTTTAATCAAACAGTCAGAAATATGGAAATGAATCAAAAAAATACGTCCAAGCAAATATCAGTGGGAAAAAACCACTCAAGGTTATACATCAAATCCTTTAAGAAAATAAGTAAAATTTCATGCTGGAACACATTTTCCCTTTTAATTTTCATTCATCCAGCCCAATTTTGAACCAGAATTGAAAAATAATTCATACAGAACATGAAAAAAATTAAAAATTTGCATGGGAGAAAACGCAACTAAATTTGCATGGGGAGAAAACACAACTACTTTTCGTCTGACATCAATATCTATTGTAAGCTATGTATAATCATGTCTCACATAACTAAATATCAGGAATCTACAAATTTTACAACTAAAAATGAAAGGTATCACGTTTACATTTTATAAAAATATTTTATAAGGGAACAAATTACACAATCTCCTATATCTATCTAGTTGGGACCCTGATATATGTAAGATCTTGAGCCTACCAAACTTCAGGGCCTGCTCATATCTAGAAGGTTTAAAATTGTCTTTTCTTATGTCCAAACTGGGGTGAGAACATGTTCTGTGCTTAATATACAACAAACAATATATGATTCAACTTAAGCCATATATAGATGAAGGGAAGTGATCAAAGGTCCATCCCTCCCCATTTAATAGTGGGTTACTGTATCATGTTGATGCAAACTTGGAACCCCGACGTTACCCCTATTAATACATAGTTGGGGATCCATGTTAAAATGAATTATTGTATTATGTTAATGCTGAGTTGGGGGCCATGCCAAAATAGGTTACTGTATTATATTAAGTTGGGTGTTAGGGTTCAAAACTCATTACACATAAGATAAATATTAAAAACTCGTCCAAAAGCCAAAACAAGAAGATTCAATCCGTAACATATGTAATAGCAAATTCATCCAACAATCTACAGAGGAGAATGCGACTGCGAAAACATATACCCACCATAGCACACAAACTATCTATAACCTGATACCATCAATCACAAAATCCATGAAGAGATGGCATATCTGCAACTGAAAAATTAAAAAAACAAAGAAAAAAATTATTTTAGTTCTTTTCATGTTCCTAAATGCCCCTTACACAGGTGAAGGCCTAATCTCTGAAAGCCTAAGGTGAAAGCCTAATCTCTGAAAACAACCTTAATATTAGATAACACAAGAACACCAAACATACCTCTGTCAAAAACTGTGAAGATATATTGTTGAATCAATGTCTCTGTTTTAAGTTCTGGTCAATGAAAATTTGTGATATTATCCTTTGCCAGCTCCGAACCAAATCCCCATTCTCTACTAGTGAATTTAATGTAGATTGATTCCTGCCATCCATTCCACAGAAACTTTGTTCTATTCACAGTAAACAATGTCTCCTCCAATAGCAATATGTTCCTCCAACAACATTCAATGGCTGCAATTTCCAATGGTTAGTACAGAAAATTCTCAGCCGATTTCAACTATGCCACACAACGACTTGATGCTTTTCAACAAGTAAAAAATACACATAGATTTACAAGAAATCATTCCTCACATATCTATAATCCACACTTTGATACCAAAAATTGATGCCAATACTCCATGGCAGGGCAAGGTCATGGATGAGGAAACCCTAATTTTACCTGCTCCATCCCCAAATCCACATTGCACCCATAAAGACATTATATTCTCAACAATCGAGACACTTGCCTCACATCCAATATTTGACTTGCCTGCTACGTTGACCCTACAACCACTTTGGTTGTTCCTCGACTCTCTGTGACGATAATTCGGCCTTTTTTTTCCCAAATCAGTCAAATTCTGAACTCCAACGTTTATCACTAATAACATAGATGAGTTTGCAGGCTGTAATCGTTGAGTGAGCAATGCCATTTCTTATTGTCTATTGTCCGACATCTTTCGGGTTCTATATCCATGTTGCCAGCGAATCCCATGTGGAACGAACTCCACGGCACGAATGCCATAACATAAAATGCCTGTCCTGTTTCCATTCCGCCCGTGTCTCTTCCCCTTGCCATTGATCTAACGCTTGAAATTTGTTTAATCATCTAACATCTAATCCTATATGAAACAAAGATATCAGAAATTGCAATATTAAATGGTTTAATCAAACAGTCAGAAATATTACAATGAATCAAAAAAATATGTCCAAGCAAATATCAGTGGGAAAAAACCACTCAAGGTTATACATCAAAGCCTTCAAGAGAATAAGTAAAATTTCATGCTGGAACACATTTTCCCTTTTAATTTTCATTCATCGAGCCCAATTTTGAACCAGAATTGAAAATTAATTAATACAAAACATGAAAAAAATTAAAATTTTGCATGGGAGAAAACACAACTAAATTTTCATGGGGAGAAAACACAACTACTTTTCGTCTGACATCAATATCTATTGTAAGTTGTGTATAATCATGTCTCACATAACTAAATATCAGGAATCTACAAATTTTACAACTAAAAATGAAAGGTATCACGTTTACATTTTCTAAAAATATTTTATAAGGGAACAAATTACACAATATCCCATATCTATCTAGTTGGGACCCTGATATATGTAAGAGCTTGAGCCTGCCAAACTTCAGGGCCTGCTCATATCTAGAGGGTTTAAAACTGTCTTTTCTTATGCCCAAACTGGGGTGAGAACATGTTCTGTGCTTAATATACAACAAACAATATATGATTCAGGTTAAGCCATATATAGATGAAGGGAAGTGATCAAAGTTCCAGCCCTTCCCATTTTATAGTGGGTTACTGTATCATGTTGATGCAAACTTGGAACCACGACGTTACCCATATTAATAAAGAGTTGGGGATCCATGTTAAAATGAATTACTGTATTGTGTTAATGCTGAGTTGGGGGCCATGCTAAAATAAGTTACTGTATTATATTAAGTTGGGTGTTAGGGTTCAAAACTCATTACACATCAGATAAATATTAAAAACTCGTCCAAAAGCCAAAACAAGAAGATTCAATCCGTAACATATGCAATAGCAAATTCATCCAACAATCTACAGAGGAGAATGCGACTGTGAAAATATATACCCACCATAGCACACAAACTATCTATAACCTGATGCCATCAATCACAAAATCCATGAAGAGATGGCATATCTGCAACTAAAAATTAAAACAACAAAGAAAAAAATTCTTTTAGTTCTTTTCATGTTCCTAAATGCCCCTTACACAGGTGAAGGCCTAATCTCTGAAAGCCTAAGGTGAAAGCCTAATCTCTGAAAACAATCTTAATATTAGATAACAGAAGAACACTGAACATACCTCTGTCAAAAACTGTGAAGATATATTGTTGAATCAATGTCTCTGTTTTAAGTTCTAGTCAATGAAAATTTGTGAGATTATCCTTTGCCAGCTTCGAACCAGATCCCCATTCTCTACTAGTGAATTTAATGTAGATTGATTCCTGCCATCCATTCCACCGAAACTTTGTTCTATTCACAGTAAACAATGTCTCCTCCAATAGCAATATGTTCCTCCAACACCATTCAATGGCTGCAATTTTCAATGGGTAGTACAGAAAATTCTCAGTCGATTTCAACTATGCCACAACGACTTGATGCTTTTCAACAAGTAAAAAATACACATAGATTTACAAGAAATCATTCCTCACATATCTATAATCCACACTCTGATACCAAAAACTGATGCCAATACTCCATGGCAGGGCAAGGTCATGGATGAGGGAAACCCTAATTTTACATGCTCCATTCCCAAATCCACATTTCACCCACAAAGACATTATATTCTCAACAATCGAGACACTTGCCTCAGATCCAATATTTGCCTCACATCCAATATTTGACTTGCCTGCTACGCTGACCCTGCAACCACTTTGCTTGTTCCTCGACTCTCTGTAACGATAATTCGGCCTTTTTTTTTCCCGAATCAGTCAAATGCCGAACTCCAACGTTTATCACTGATAACATAGATGAGTTTGCAGGCTCTAATCGTTGAGTGAGCAATGCCATTTCTTACCGTCTATTGTCCAACATCTTCCGGGTCCTATATCCATGTTGCAAGCGAATCCCATGTGGAACGAACTCCATGACGCTAATGCCATAACATAAAATGCCTGTCCCGTTTCCATTCCGCCCGTGCCTCTTCCCCTTGCCATTGATCTAACGCTTGAAATTTGTTTAATCGTCTAACATCTAATCCTATGGTGCACAAAGTGACAGGTAGGAAATGAGGGAAGTTGATTTCAGAGGGAAATGCCTTACGACGTAAATATAAGATTGTTCTTGCTTCCAGATTAATTAAAGCAGAAATGATTATCCATAGAAAAACCCGGTGTTAAAATTAAAAATAAAATTAAATCAGTGTTATTCTTTCTTCAGTATTATAAGTAATAAAAAAATAAGGATGTTCTTGCTTTCGGATTAATCAATGCAGAAATGATTATCCATAGAAAAACCATACTTCGAATATGCCACGATATTGCAGAGCGATTCAACCCTGTGGTTCTCCCAGAGATAGCGTGGATAGGCAGGGCGACTCTGGACATGGGATTGAAACAATACCTAACAGTCTGATAACTACAAGTCTAATTTAGTTCAAAACACTTGAGTTCAAGCTTCACGTGTGCTATACCTGTATCTACAACCACACGCATGTGGCTGAATTGAACATGGAAAAAAAAAATAAAAGTGGTCAATCCAAAAGGGATGAATATTCTTCGCATATATACCCATATAGGTTGCTCTACTTTTAAATGCAATGCAGATTATTCACGCATTCGAATACGTTCCAATCTGAAACACTCTGCGCACAAGCTTCCTCATCACGACATAGCTATAAACAAACTCGCACCTACACTTGTTTCACACATGAGGAAACGAGCATTCTTTAAGAGTTTCATACCGAAATCTACAGTCGTTGATTTATACATACGTTCTTGTAGATTGCAGCTACATGATTGAAGATGGCAATACCTAGACCCATCAAAACTGTTGTGATCCTCGTCCAGGAGAATCGATCGTTCGACCACATGCTCGGATGGATGAAGGAGTTGAATCCAGAGATAAATGGCATAACAGGGGAGGAATGGAACCCTATCTTCACAACAGATCCCATATCTGCTAAAGTGTTTTTCCAAAATAAAGCCGAATATGTCGATCCAGATCCTGGTCATTCATACCAAGCCATTAGAGAACAGGTTTTTGGAAATTCCATAAACACCTCTGCGGATCCTCCTCCCAAGAACGGATTCGCCCAATAGGCCGAGAGTACTGAGAAGGGTATGTCTGTAACCGTCATGAATGGATTCAGACCTCAAGAGCTCCCTGTTTATGAAGCTCTTGTAAGCGAATATGCACTTTTTGACAGGTGGTTTGCTTCCGTCCCCGCCTCCACACAACCCAACAGGCTCTATGTTCATTCTGTGACTTCCGATGGAGCCACCAGCAACGATGCATTAAAGCTCATCAAGGGATTTCCTCAAAAGACCATCTTTGAATCCATAGCTGAATCTGGGCTCGACTTCGATATTTACTACCAGTATCCTCCCAGCACTTTGTTCTACATAAATCTTAGAAAGCTCAAGTATATCATCAAGTTTCACCAATACGATCTCCACTTCAAATCCGATGCCAAGAAAGGGAAGCTCCCCAATTATGTGGTGATCGAGCAACGTTATTTCGATCTCAAGATTTTGCCTGGAAACGATGACCATCCATCCCATGATGTTGGTGTAGGGCAGAAGTTTGTGAAAGAAGTGTACGAGGTTCTGAGATCAAGTCCCCAGTGGAACGAGATGTTGTTCATTATTACATATGATGAGCACGGCGGTTTCTACGATCATGTTCCCACTCCTGTGAGGGATGTCCCCTCTCCTGATGGTATCATTGGCCTCAAGCCCTATGATACCGGTAAGTTTTCTTTTGTTTTCCATTCTCTCTTGGGGGTACAGCTTGACAATAATTGAAGAATTTTCAGAGGAGAAATACCATAGCTGAATTCTTATCAAATGAAGAAAGCTTTCCTTTTCTGGCATAAAGAACGATTGCAATAAATGTGAAGATTTGATGAGTTACACTAATTAATTTTGCAGTGGTGCATGGGCCAAACGGGCCCTATCCTTCATCCGAGTTTGATCATTCGTCCATCCCTGCAACTGTTAAGAAGATCTTCAATCTTAAATCAGAATGTCTGACGAAGAGGGATGCTTGGGCCGGCACTTTTGAAAGCGTTTTACAACTTCGGGACAACCCACGAACAGACTGCCCGGGTATCTACCTATCTTTCCACCATAAGAATTACAGATGAAGCCCTATAACCTGGTAGATTACACTTCTATTTCAAATCGGATAGTTATGTTTTAATTTCTAATTGAATCGTTATTTTTGCGATCAGATGACTTTCCCATACCGCCCCAGCTGAGACATACAGAAGCAAAGGAAGATGCCTCTTTACACGATTTTTACACGATTTTCAGACAGAATTGGTGCTGCTAGCAGCTTCATTGAACGGAGATCACGCTTTGGATAGCTATCCAGATGAACTCCCGAAGAAGATGAATGTGGGAGATGCGTGCACATATGCTGAGCATGGGGTAAAACGTTTTCTTGATGCGTGTGAGACCGCCATTAGAAACGGTGAAGATCCGGAAATGATTATGAAGGTTCCTTGTGAAACACCCCCTTCTCATTCCCGAATTCGTCAGTTTTTGGCGAATCTTGGATCCTGCCTCGTTTGCAAATCTATATCCATGTTGCTAGCGAATCCCATGTGGAACGAACTCCTCGGCGTGAATGCCATAACATAAAATGTCGGTCCCCTTTCCATTCCACCCGTGTCTCTTCCCCTTGCCATTGATCTAACGCTTCAAATTTGTTTATTCGTCTAACATCTAATCGTATGGTGCACAAAATGACATGTAGGCAATGAGGGAAGTTGATTTCAGAGGGAAACGCCTTACGGCGTAATTACATAGTCAAAGACAGCTGGTGAGTCTTTCTATCTGGATTCTATACATATAATAGTAACCTAGAATTTCTACTGGATTACTTACGATGTTGGTCCTTCCCCCTTCAATTTAAAAATATGTCTACTTAAAAAAACTAGAAACCGTGCCAATAAGTATACCACTTGAAAAAACTCGAAGCCTTGCCAAATTTAATGTCTCCCACTGTTTTGAAAGAATTTGAAGATATTATATCTGATATAATTGGGTTTCCAAACTTTTGCTGAGTTTCAGGCAAGTCAAACTACAATGGTAATTAGATAGCCCCAACTATATAAAGAGCTGGTAATTACATAGTCAAAGACAGCTGGTGAGTCTTTCCATCTGGACTCTGTCCATATAACTGTAGCCTAGAATTTCTACCAGATTCCTTATGATGCAAAGCACTAATTCTAGAATTTTTATTGGTTTCCTTAGGATGAAAAACACCATTGTTGTCTCTGCATGCTGGTCATTCTATATATATTATTTTCATTATCAACTAAGTTCCCTTATTAGATTATATATAGACACAAATCCCTTAACATTACATTGTCTTTAACAATTAAACCAAAATATTTGCATTAATTCTGTATGATGCTTATTCCAGATCTATCTTTTCATTTTCAACCCAATTTCCTTATTAGATATCATCACATTGCATTGCCTTTAGCATTTAAATTTTAAACGGAGATTCAACATTGTCTTTGGCATTAAAACAAGAGATTTGGGCAAACCAACCACATTTCTTGTATTTATGGTAGAATTATCTTTGGACTATTGATAGAAACTTAAAAAAAATAAAGTGAATTCTTTAACAAAACTTAGATTAATCAATATAGAAATAATACCAATTGAGTCTACATAGATCCAAAAATTGATACACTTTGGAATGCTTTTCTAGGCACTGGAAAAAGAATAACAATCCTCATTCTTTAAAATCCAATAGCTAGAGTGTGTAACTAGCATGGTTGCAACCTTTATGAAAGATATAATCCCACCTTAACTAGGGATATTTTCCTCTTTTGCGCTCTAACCTTCACCTCCTTGCCTCTGTAGAAGTTGCAGCTTAGTTCTTTTACATTGGCATTTGGTCATGAAGATCATTTGAAATGTTAGTGTCAAACAAAGATTCATCCAAAACATTCAGATTAAAAAAATCTAAACCGACTGTATTCTGTGCAGGCATCACACGATCCTTCTCAAACCCAAATGGGGACTCAGAGGAATCATCAAACATTGCCCTTCCAAGCCTATGTGACTTGTCATACACATTGTTTGAGGATTTGCCAATCAAATCTAGTGACAAAGTAGTATGATTTTAGTATGCAGATTTTCGCTGCTAGCCATAACTGTGTTATACTCTATGCATATGAATTGTGTTAGAACGTAGAAATGTCCCAACATTTCAAGTCGACACTATTGCCCTCATCAGGGGATCCAAGTGAAGCTTATGTGGTAAGAGGCTTAGTAGATGGCTATAAAAAATCCATGGCATGGATTAGAGCCAATGGAAGATCCAGAATTTGCTCGAGATTTTGGTAACATTCCTAATGGTATTTATTAACATAGAGTCATTCGTTGAAGCCATAGGGTGACCAACAAAATGAGTTAAATTGAATGAATATGCCAAGCTAGAACTGCAATTATTGTGGCCAGGAACATAAAATTGAAGTGTTCTCAACCTTGATTGTGAATTTGTGTTATGATTTTGATGTTTCAAGTGAGGAGGCCAACCCATTACATGTCTATTTCCTAATGCAACTTGACTACTTGGTAGCAAAGATGATGTCTTAGTGGAAGTATCTATGATATTTTAAGACAAAATACCTGATTGTAGAAGAGAAGATGGTTAGTACTCTTCAGACTCCTAAATTAAGAAAAATATCATTCTGTCAAACATCCTTCATCTTTACATGCTAAGGAAATCACTAAAAAAGCAAAGGAATTGGGAAAAATTTGTCATCGAACTAATTAGATAAGAAAAGACAACAAGGAGAAAAGAAGGCTACCCTTCTAGGAGGTTATATCTCCTTCTAACTCATCATAGGTCTATCCATATGAGACAAAGGTCCATGCATATGCTAATCACTATTAGGAAGAGTAGGTTACAGACCCATTATTTTCTCTATCTCTTTGCCTCACTTCTTTAGGTCACCCAAAAAATAATTATCTTTCCTTGAGTTATCACTTCCTCTACCATGATTCTCCAATAGTGGTCTCATATCCTCCCACAAGTATCCTTCTTCCTCTAAATTTTGCTAGTTTCTAGACACCATTCTACTGCTTATCATATCGATTTCCTGAGGTGGATGTACATGTGAAAGTAGTCCACATGAGGATCTTTGCACCCTGTAATTTTCCATAGGCATCAATTAGAGCACCATGCATTAGTTGATGCCTCAAATCACAACCATTCCTCAAACCATATACTACACTCATAGTAGCAGTATCAAGTTTCCTAAGGTGATCTCCATCACCTTTCCCACCCCAAGGCCTTTCCCACCCCCTATCCTGCTCTACATTCCTATCATTCAACCTTCCAACAATCCTTGATGGAGAAGGATTCCTTCCAACTCCGATTCTTTATGATGCTAGAGGAGCACTCCTTCCTCCAACACTTGAAGGAGAAGGATCCCTTCCAATTCCAACTCTTGGTGTAGAGGAAACCCTTCCACCTCTTAACCTAGAGACCAGAGAGGAATGTTTTCCAACTCCCATCCTTGACAAGGGAGAGAGAGGCCTTCCAAGTCTAATCCTTGATGGAGAAACATTGAAATCTTTGTCACTATAGCTTGTAGTAGTCTTCTATCCATATCCAAGTTTAGGAAAATCATCTACACTTTCCAAACATCTAAATAAAAAATGTTTTTCTTTTAACATATCAACAAGAAAATGTCATCGAATAATTAAAATTCTACTAGAAAAATTTGAAACACACTACAACTTTCACATCAAGGTTTTTAAAAATAAAGAATACACCCACGCAATACCCCTGCATTTCTAGGATATTCCACCTAATTTAACAACATTCTATGAACCATAACAAAAGACATGTGCATACTAGATCAAGTATCAAAGTTTCATTTTCCATTGAATACTTTCTAAAATTAAAATCCAAATATCTAGAGACTAAATATTTTGTTCTTTTAATCGAACAATCACTTATAAGAGAAGAGTCGTGTAACGACTGATACTGCAGCAAACTTATAAGAGAATCCTTGCTTTACAATCAAAATATAGCATTGAGCATGGGTTTCTACTGTTAGAAACAAACCTATAAAAGTGTTGTCCAGTGTAATCTATTTTACTGGATTCTATTGTTTAATTTAGTTGCTATAAGTGGATGTTTTTCATGTTCCATTTTTTTAAGTTTGTATGCAGAAACTACTACTTTCCCTTTGCTTGTTTTTGTTTTTTTGTAGAACTAATAATTTGCACAAGTCTACTGATTATTTGTGAAATAGCATAGAAGTTTTAACTACAAGCTTCATCTGTGTTTTTGTAGGTTTGACAAATTTAATTTCTCAAACTGAAGATGAGTATGTCAGCAAGGCATTGGAGTTAGCTTCTAACATTCCTTTGCTCTCATCTCCGAGGATATGTCTTTGGGAATGGACGCTCAAGTCCAAGCTTTCTGATGGACATAACTTTTTTCATGGTTTCGAATCAACATACCAAAAACTATGGCACCGGTATTGTGAAGGGGATGTTCAAGGAAGAGTGTTGCTAGTACTTTGTTACTGATTTGGAGATGTATATCTCATGCTTAAATCTTGGTTAACAATGATAACATCATATGTCAATTCCTCTGTGCTAAATTTGGGGGCTTTATGATAATGTAAAGATGTGAAGCAAATTAACTTTGTTGTTAATTATGTACATGGTCCAAATGGTAGGTAAAGGTGTCAAATTCATAAATAAATGAGGATTCATCAAGTCTGGAACCAAAGATATTTGGCAGATGGTATACATGAAGGTCCAAAAAGGTGGCATAAAGATTTCCAGAGACTATATGTATGTTATTTTTCTACCCTTTTTTTAGATAAACAATACTCAGCCAAAATATGATTTTGTAGGTGATTTATAGTTAACATTTACTTTTATTTTAAGCATGTACTTTATAATTTGCTCGGGCAATTGTTAAAGTTTATTTCAAGCACATGCAATATTCTTCTATGATATGTAGCCCAATTGTTGAGATAATGTGCAGATTGAAGTTTACACCTAATGGTGACCAATGATGTATATATCTGTAAGATTATTTTTGCTAGGTTAATATGATCATGACCATTTACGTGTCTTTATAAATTACCTCTCTATATGTAGCACATCCCTCTCCATATGTGGCACATCAAAGTTTATTTACTTTTTTCACAGTTCTAACCTTGTTGAATCTGACTTAGGTTTTGCAACTAATGCTTATAGTAATTTGGAACAATGCAGTTTGAGTTGGCTTAGATTTGTGAGTCTTTCCTAGGAATTTGTCTTGAAACTCGCCGTTGGCCAAAGTATTTCCCAAGTTATCGAGTCTTGTTGAGTCCCATGCTAGACGAGTCTTTGTTGAGTCTAGTGAGTCTAACTCTAAGTGTGAGAACATTGATTTGGAAACCATTGATGCTTGTGCATTTTTTTTTGAAAATTCATTGGGGATTATGTCTTGTTAGCATCTTTCATTACAATAGACTTCATCATTTTTTTAAATAACAATTTTGATTATTGCTATTTGGATTGATGAACATCTTTGGATTTCTGTGTGATTCTTGTTCACATTTACTTGGTTTTTTCACTGATGCTTGGTGTTTTACATTATTTTTAAAATGATAACTTCTTACAATTGACTTGCTCCCGTAAGTGTGTCCAATTCATTGAATGGAAAATCACAAAGTTCCATGTAGCCAACCTACAAAAACAATTGTTCTATTCTCATACTGTTATGAACTACATGTTTGGCTAAGCTGCTACAACTGGGGGGTTCCTATTGTGTCAAAGTCTTTCGGGTACTATTTTCTTTGTATGTCGTCCCAACCTCTATAATCATGCTCTTGAATAGTCAAATCTTGGCTGGCGGCCCCACATTCCCCATCCTCACCATTAGATCATGACTTCATGTGGGATATTATATGTTATGCATGTAGGATTGATTTTGGCTTGTAGGTTTCATATATTTTTACATTACCACTGACTATTATTTCTTACTGGCAGAAGATGCATAGACCAAAAAGTGCAGATGATTTTCCTGAACCTAGATATGGACAGAAGCCTACTACAAGCTATAGTGATAATGGTTACAATGTTTCTCCATCAAGGATTAGACTTGGAAGGCCTCTCTCTCCCTTGTCAAGGATGGAAGTTGGAAAACATTCCTCTCTGTTCCCTAGGTTAACAGATGGAAGGGTTTCCTCTCCACCAAGAGTTGGAATTGGAAGGGATCCTTCTCCATCAAGTGTTGGAGGAAGGAGTGCTCCTCTGGCATCATCAAGAATAAGAGTTGGAAAGACTCCTTCACCATCAAGGATTGTTGGAAGGTTAAATGACAGGAATGTAGAGCAGGATAATGGGTGGAAAGGCCTGGGGGTGGGAAAGGTGATGGAGATCACGTTAGGTAACTTGACGCTGCTACTATGAGTGTAGAGTATGGTTAGAGGAATGGATATGATTGGAGGCATCAAGTAATGCATGGTGCTCTAATTGATGCTTATGGAAATTACAGGGTCCAAAGATCCTCGCGTGGACTACTTTCACATGTACATCCACCTTAGGAAATCGATATAATAAGAAGTAGAGTGGTGTCTAGAAACTAGAAAAATTTAGAGGAAGAAGAATACTTGTGGGAAGATATGAGCCCAAGATTAGAGAATCATGGTAGAAGAAGTGATAACTCTAAGAAAGCTGATTATCTTCCTAGTGACCTAAAGAAGTGGTCAGGCTTAGAGAGAGATAATAATGGGTTTGGAACTTGCTCCTCCTAATAGTGATTAGCAAATGCATGGACCCTTGTCTCATATGGATAGACCTATGATGAGTTAGAAGGAGAGATGACCTCCTAGAAAGGTAGCCTTCTTTTATTCTTGTTGTTTTTTTTTATCTAATTAGTTTGATGAAAAGTTATTCCCAAATTCCTTTTTTCATTCTTGCTTTTTTAGCGATTTCCTTAGCATGTAAAGGTGAAGGATGTTTGGAAAAATGGTATTTTTCTCAGTAGGAGTCTGAAGAGCACTAGCCATCTTCTCTTCTACAATCAGGTATTTTGTCTTAAAATATAATAGATACTTCCACTGAGACATTGTATTTGCTGCAAAGTAGTTAGGGTGCATTAGGACATAGACGTGTAGTGGGTCGGCCTCCTCACATGAAACATCAAAGTCATAAAAAAAATTCACAATTAAGGGTGAGAACAATTCAATTTAATGTTCCTAAACACAACAATTCTAGTTCTGGCTTGGCATATTCATTCAATTTAACTCATTTTGTGGTCTTGCTTCAACGAATGTCTCTAGGTTAATAGGTACATAAATACCATTAGGAATGGTACCAAAATCTCAAGCAAATTCTGGATCTTCCCTTGGCTCTAATCCCCTGAGCTTTGAATTCCTGTCACCCATGACACCATCATCAAGTGACATTCCTTTCTTACAAAGGAAACAATCACAGAGACTTTCTTCTTTGTTTCCTATCACACAATTTTTACTACCTTCTATGCAAATTCTATGACCTCTAACTCTATTTTGACTTGTACTATCTTTAAAAAACTTAGGCTGGCCTTATTTATATTTGAAATTTTGGTTGAAAGTTTGCATGAGGCATAGTCATTCAAGGGAGGTCAATGGGTTGTTTTATTCTTGGAAGCATGAATTCAGAGAGTGAAACTAGCATTTGAAACATGCATGCAACTTTTCTAACCTCAAAAGGTCAACTTGGTTTATTGACATCCCCTGGATGTGAGTTCCATGGAGTCCTATCAACAACTAAGTGTAGGGTTGTTAGAGCGTGTTATTGCATATATTTGGGTGTATTGTTGAACTGGTGAGAGGAGAAGTGTTGTAATGGCTTTTAATTAGCAACTTATGTACATAATTATCAGTGAACAACAAAAACTTTTAGTGGTCAAGTGTTGTAGCAGCCTATTTTCATCCTATATAGTAGGTGTACCATCTAAAAAACAACTATGTTGGAGTTAAGGAACTAATAATAAGAATTCTTTCCACTAGATTGAGGTCAAAACAATGAGATGAAATTAGTCTTTATAGCTCTTTAAGTCCCGTGGTTGAATAGTTGTCTTGTTACAATGTTTTGGGTGCACATAACTATTATTTATCTTTTTTCAGCCATTTTTGTTGCTACCCTCACTACATGCACTATTAGTTATGCAACCAATGCCATATTCATCACTATGATGCAAAAAATCGTTTGATTAGTGTACAGATAAGGTTTAATTATGCCATGTATTTATATCTCTTCCAGTGTCTTTGTTAAATAAATGTGCTTTTTTACAGTGTTGTGGTTGCCCGTAATGCCTTTTGTTGATTCTACATTCATTTAAGGTGCATTTTGGTTTCCTTTTCATCATTCATAGCTGTAGTTCACTAATGAATTGAATCTCCCTCGTATTATTTGACTGAGTATTCCTGTGCTGTTGGTTCGTTGCATGCGTCTCGATGACAAATATTTCATGTGATGATCACTTTGTGTTTTTACACATTTTTCCTAAGTTGTAGTTCACTAATGAAATTGAATCTCCCTCGTATTATTTGACTGAGTATTCCTGTGCTGTTGGTTCGTTGCATGTGTCTCGATGACAAATATTTCATGTGATGATCACTTTGTGTTTTTACACATTTTTCCTAAGTTGTTGACAACATACCATCACTAAGGACACCCCCTTGTGATTGTAAAGGAACCAATTAAAAGGGAAGAGTAATTAGCAAGTTATCTTAGGCTAGTTTCTTGTGGTTATTTTGTAGAGATAATAGGTCTTAAATATTTTCCTCTCGTTTTGTCTTTGAAAATAGCGTATTGAAGAATAAATCAAATCTACCCAATTATTGCTATATGAAAACCTTTATTAGGTGGCACTATGAAAATAGTTTGAGGTAAATTTAATCATCAAATTAACCATCCAAGACCTTACGTTGATGATAGTTTTGGGAAAGAAAAACAACTCACTTTTCATAGTAGTGGATTGTGGCTATTATGTCATAATGAATTTGCTTATGAATAAGGTGTTTCTTTTGTGCTTCATAACCCATTGATAATCTGCTCTTGGCTCACTAAATAGGTAAGCATGTCTTCAATTATGGCAATCATTGTATGAACATGATGTAAGAACATAAAAATATGCTCGAGAAATTTGGAGATTGGCATTGACAAGCATAACATCAACAACATCAAATTTCAAAATGGCTTTTTCATTATTGTGTTAGATACACAGTAGCTATTCTCGACCTTTCACTTGGTTTTTTCTTGATCTATTGATCTGAATTTGAAACTACTTGAAAAAGGTTTGCAAGGTATTCAATTCAGTGGTAAACATGTTTAAAAGATTCCCATGTCTTGTAGTAAAGAAACAAATGAAATTTTCAGCTGTTCATGATCCATTCAAGCATAGCATAATTATTTCCTTTACTGTTTAACACATTAAAATGAATTTGTTCTGCAAAATAAGTCAACCACAGATGAAAAAGAAGTTGATGAAGCAGTTCACCCCTCCTGGGCTACGTCTGCTGGGTCCAAGGCTCCCAAATGGGCCTGCCCTCGTTTTAATTAAATGCTCAAAATGAAATTACAAATGAATAGAAGTATCTACAGGTCGAATAGACTGTAAAAATGGATTCATAACACATGAATCCTTTAGGATTGACTGCTGGTTCACCTCCAATGGATACCTGCAACCTGATATAGTTCTCACAATACTGGGCCCTAGTGGCTCCTAGAACTTCCACGGCTCCAAAACCTATGCAAATGACCTCTGATGGCTGAAAGAACTCTGCCAATGGCTTCATAACGTCCAAAATACCAAAAAAAAAAAAAAAAACATTCGTCCAAAACTGCCTAAGTTATGGCTATTTACTCCTAACTGCCAGTTTCCCCTAAAAGAACTCCAGTGAACTTTAGTTAAGCTCCGCCAATTATGGCGGGACCGCCAAATTTGGTGCCACCACCAAAAATCCTGCTAACTTTGCCTTAACTGCTGGCTAAAAATGTGCATGTGACCAGGTTGAGTTAACTCGGCGGTTTGTGCCTCGAATTCCATGCCAACAGTTTGGTTTGGCCCACGGTTCCGGGGGCTTGGGCATATGGCATGGGGGCTGGCCCTTAGGGGCTAGCCCCCTTATTTTCTCGCCAATGCAGAAATTTAAACGTTAAAATATTTTCCGCCACCCATGTAATAGTTGTGACCCATGTGGTGCATTGGTAATGCGTTGAAATTGTGGGAGGCAGGTCGGGGGTTCAATCCACAACCCCACCAAAATTTTAAATACATGCACCCCCATTGTGCTGACATCACCTGAGCCATGTGGTGGCTTCTGGGCTTGCCACGTGGCCACTTTTGATTGGCCCGCCCAAAGGAATATTCCATGGAATATTCCCAAGGAATATTCTGTGGAATATTCTTTTTTTAATTTTTTTTTGAAAATTCAAAAATTAAGGGTTATTGGGCAATTTTGTTTTTGACATAACTTTCACATACGACAACCGTTTTTCGAACCATTTATAGCGCCGGAATTGGGAGGACGAAATCTATCTGGTCGTTTAGGTTTGAGCTAGTTCTGAGCACTTTCAATTTTGATCATTTTTCGACACTTGGGACATGAGCCCCTGATCATCTATCATAACTTGTGACAGAAACTAGAATGGCCCTAACTCCAATGAATTCTTAGCATTGTATGAATTTGTTCCTAAAACTAAAATTAGTATAAATTGAATGCCCATTTAAGTTTAGATAATAAAGTACAATTCAACCTTACCTTTCAATGGAATATATAAAATAGTGTTTTTATATGTTTGGAAAAGTTAAAGTAATATGTTCCTGACTACAATAAGAGTCTTTTTTAAGCCAGTATCTAAGAATCAAAAAATAATTCTCAAGCATTAAGATATTCTTTTATTAATGGCTATTTCTTGGCATATAAATATCTCTTTGCCTCTCTTCTAAATAAAAGAACTATTGGGAGATCTAATAATACCTTAAATTATGTAAAATCACCAAGGTCTAATATTACATGTTCGTCCTTGTTTAGGTCTAACATACTTTGTAGGATGGTTGGCATTCATAATGTTATTGCTTTGGGGACTTATTTTTTTCATTTTAGAGGAATATAAACAATAAAATTTGAATAAAACTATTATGTCTGACTTAAAATTATTGTTTAAGAGTTGTGTGGATTGCATGAATCAATATTGTATATTTGGTATTGAAGCCTTAGATTTCATATCTGCTTCATAAGATCTAACATTGATTCCAAGACTAGAATAGATAGGTATTGATCAAGCACCATTTGGAGAAGTTGTGGCCTTTGTAAAACTTTTAAAGTTGTGGATATGTAGGGGTGTTGGCTATGAAGGTCCAATGGAGACCCCTAATCCTAGTTGAAAAGTGTTATGAACACTTTCATGCAAAAATATTTGCAAGTCTAGCAAGTCTCATTCAAGTATCCATTTTGATTGCCACTAAAGTAGTCTTGGTTTCTAGGATAGAGAAAGAAAGAGATAGGTTTATATTGAGAGTGTGGCATGTAGAAATTTGAAAGTCTATCTTTTGACTCTGTAGACCCAAGGAAACCATGGGCTGGTTCACGATAGGTTTTTTTGCTATAGGAAATTTAATATTTATTGTACTTGCTTGCAAGAACTCTTTGGAGATGGTGGTCGAGCTACAATTCAGACACAAGGTTCAACAAACAAATCCTTTTGGCTCAACATGTGTTGATGTGTATCAAAATATAACTTTTGAGGTGAGGTTATAATATTAGATATCTATAATTTTAAAACCTTTACATTTATTTCCTTAATGTCACGAAAATGTGGCCATGAATTATGGGTCTATTCTTAATTTGTTATAGCATATTGATCATGATAATTTATATTAGGTCTGAAACACATTCTTGATTCCAAAAAATATAGGATTTGTGGTTTTTCAACTATTGTGAAGTTAAGAATGGACTGGTATTATTTAAACATTTGCAAGTCATAAAAAATGATCGCATAGTCATTATAACGCTCTTCCATTCATTATTTTAATAGAGCTAGTGCCTTAACATTTCACCTAATCTAATTTACTTTATTTCTCATACCATATAGGGAGTTTAATGCATTCATTGATTGTGAAGTTTGGAGTTTAATGTATTTTTATTTTGTTGTATAAATCTTTTATATTCTACTTTAGTTTATGTTCTAGTGTTCATCGTCTTTCATGTCTTACACTTTGCATTGTATCTTCTTTTGTTTTCAGAAAATGAATTCAATATTGATGGTAAGAAGTAGGAATTGAAGAAATAAGAGAATAATAACACTTGAGCGAAAAATGCAAAAGGAGAGAAAGAAAAGAGAATTGGTCTAGTGATACCCTTAGAGCCAATATCTCCTATGAGACACACACCTAGAGACTGATGGTCAAGTCTTCGGAGTTAGTTAATTCACATGTATTGCCTTGGCAACACAATGATAATGTTTGAAGCGATGAAACAATATCTCATGTGTAAATTGGAGTCCAATTAATATTAAGTTGGAAACTCGTATTGTAATACTTGACATTTCATATAATATAATTTATGTGGTTGAAATTATTTATAGTTGCAATTGATATTGTTTAGTATTGTAATTAACATATGTAACTTTGTGTTTTTATATTAGATGAACATGCACATTGTATGACATTTTTTTAATTTTGTTGCAAAATCATATTCACTAATTTATGTTGATTAATAATGAACACATAAAATCAATCTAAAACTGCTAAATTAGTAGTTTATATTGATTAATGATGAACACAAATAAAATAAATATACGACTAAATTAGTCGTTTATAATGATTATTAATGAAATTAAATGAAATGAATATAAATTACTAAATTAGTCATTTATATAATGAATATGAAACTACCAAAAAAAGATAAATGAATACTGCAAATGATAAAATTGTGATTACAAATGACAACCAAATCTTACACATATATGACTATTAGTGGCTAATTTACAATATCTTATAACATGAAAAAAAAATTATTCATATTTTTTTGGTCATTAATTGGTTTCAAACAATGACTCAAATTTGCATATATGTGACTACTAGTAGCTAATTTACAGTATCTTATAACACGACCAACATTTTGGGTCATATTTCTTTGGTTATTACTTGAGTTTCTTGGGTGATCATATAGTAATATATTTTGTTGTATATTTGGTCATTAGTTGTGACAGTTAATGACTAAATCAATGACTAAATTAATGAAAAAATTCATGACTAAATATACTACCAGACGATAAAATTGAGACAACCAATTAATGACTAAGCTAAAAATGACTAAAAATTGGCCGCGTTATAAGATACTATAAATTAGCTACTATTGGTCACCGACTAAAAATTAGTCATTTATATGCAAAATTTAGTCTTTTTTTAGTGACTAATTAGCCGTTTTTTACTAGCGCTTCTTGTAGCAGGTTTTCTCAAAATGGAGGAGAAACCTCGTATGGTAGAAACTTCGAGAAACATTGAGTTGGATGTTGTTGGGTAGATATATGGTCGAGCTCTCCCATTTGGAGCTCTTGATCCTACCTTTAAAGACCTTCCCCTTGAGATTTGGAACTTCTTCCTTCTTTTATGGATTCCTAACTCCCTCTCCTTTCTTATAAATCAAATCCCCTCCATCCCCAAATGGTTTGTCATTGACTGCCTGCATTTTTGTGCTGAGATTATGCCTAAATGATGCCCATGCAAATTGGAGAAGGAGTGCTTGAAGAGTCTTGGCTTGGACTTGGAAATCCACTAAAATGATGTCTCCAACATGAAGGCAATGATTGTATGCTTCCATTTTTTATTCACTAATATGTACATCTGATGTTCACTTTCCATAAATGGCTAAATATTTATGCATTTAGCTTGATACTCCTTGATCTATCGAGTATTTTATGTTTGACATATACTATGTATGCTCTTGTATCTTGTGTTGTCCTTTGATCTCTCTTACATGTACTCAAACATAAGGAACAAGCAAGCATCAAGACTGGAAGCTAAGGGATCGAAGTCATCATCAAAGGTTTGAGCAATTAGCATCATAGGGAAATAGGTTTCTCTCTCTCTCTCTCTCTGCATTTTTAAACATAAGCTGGGAAAGTTCGCATTACTTTGTTTAGTTTGTTGTTAGACCTAGTCATTGGGCTACAGAGATCGTCTCTGTTCACAGAGGGGATTTATCTTCACATCAAGACTTCAAGTCTCGGTGCAAGTCATGAATATTTGATCTTTGTTTAGAATATTTACCAAGGTAAATTCTAGAGGTAAACATGACGCTTCCTCTTGCAATGAAAATAAACAAATCCCTCAACAAAACAAAGTGCCAACACCCTTCTTTTGATTTTTCAATACACCATAGGGGCCGAGAATTACAGAGGATTAGATCCTTTTTGTTGACGTTCAATTCATAACATTGTGAACTAACCAAATAATTTTATATATACTAGGAGAACTCGAATTAGGGAAGCTAGCTTTCACCTTTCAAGGAAACGATTGTATTAAAATTTTAAATTTCAAAACCAAATCAAAGTTGACTTGGTAGTGGTGCCATTCCATCAAATGATTTTAACCCTTTAATATATACTTTGTACCATTAAAAGATTAGGGGCCTAAAGCTTCTTTTTTATCTTTATTTTAACCTTGAAGCTTTGATTATTATAAATATTTTGTGAGGCTTAGATCAACCAATGATACCATGCCACATTTTTCACCTTTGGGGGTTTCACCCACAAATTAGGGCTTCATCTTCAAACAAGTGTAACTCCCAAACTATGAGGGTTCTCGTTGCATTCCACATACTAATGGAATCATCTTGATGAGAAGAATCCAATAAGGATGATTTTCAGATCAAGTTCACTGAGATTCATCCACAAACACATCAACAAATGTAGGTCCACTAGGGTTTCCAACCATCCTTCTATTGGAGATTCCAATTGATGACAAACTAGAAAAATATTAAGAGTGTTCATTAACAAACATTGGCATCAATGGCAACGCTATTCAACAAAGGTAATTATTTCTTGTATTTGAGAAGAGGAACACATGATTTCCAATCACAAGCCTGCGAAAGGAAGATCTGGCGATTTGAATCATTCATGAAATATCTCAAATCGATTGATTTATATCTTCCAAAAATGGAGAACCGTATGTGTTAATTGACCAATTTGATCGACATATTGGCTCTAATAGTTTCCACCTCGTTAATATTTTTCCCACTAGCACATCTGATGATAGTTACTACATCTGTTGAATTCATCAAGCTAGTAAATTCTTGAGATTTATCATCTAAATTTTCACATAATTGTTGGGAAATTAAGGCACTTCAGCTCTTGTTGACGGTTATGTCAAGCCCTCATGACCTTGAAAAGTTTTATGAACAATATCATGCTATGTTTTCCTTGCAATATTCTCTCTATAATTTTATTGTGCTAATTAAAAGATCATCTTCGCAAGAATTTCAAGGTTTTCAATCTAGTTATTTGAATTCCATTTATCAAATCATTGATTGGCTAGAAGAATCTTACTTAGAAAGTTTTATTGTTAATAATAAGTTTCAATGTTACTTGATGTTTTCTAAGAATGAAAACACAAATGAAGGGATATATCAACAAGGTAAAATTGCAAGCTTGTTAAAGGAAGCATTTATGGCACACATTTTTGCTAGTAGCCAAGACCATCAAATTCCTGTGCAGGCAACACAGGTAAATTCCTTTTCATTTCCACATAATTTTTTCTTGATTTTGATCACTGATATATTTATATTTGCAGCTCAAGAAAAACTCTTGTGGCTACACTATAAATTTGATTTTACATAATCGTGACCTTCTATAGATTAGAATTTAGGTTTAGTTGTTCTTTTGTTTATTAGAGTAGTTTTAATTTCTCACATCTTTTTCTACATTTTCCTTCTCATTTGTGTTTTTCTCTCTGTGCCCTTTACAGATCTTTACATACTACTTTGCTTTTATATTTTTTTATATTTTATGTCATGTCATATTTCTTTTGTTCTTTGCTTGTGTTTTGTTTTAATAAGACCGTTTATGAAATTTGACCTATTTGACTTTGAAATGATGTGCCAAAACATTTAAAGGGCATTTTGATGACTGGAAACACTTGGATAACTCTTGATCTCCTTCTTTTCCTGGGTTTAAATATCTTTCGAGTCTATGATGCTCGAATAGAAAATACAACTCACTCATAATGAAAGCCTATTTAGCAAAACTATGACACGTGCATCCATTATATGATCTTATTTCCTTGAATCGGATTTTGTATTGAAAGTTACTAATGTCTTGACTCAATTAAGTAGAGAGGGGAAAGAAAGAAATTTAAGTGAGAAAATTATTTAAGAGGTGATATATATATATTATATATATATATATTATATATATATATATATATATATATAATATTATATATATATATATATATATATATATATATATATATATATATATATATATATATATATATATATATATATATATAGATATATATATATAGTCTATGAAAAACATAGATCAACCTCACTTGTTTGTAAAATAAGTCGAGATCCTTCTTCTACTCGTGGGAAAGTAAATTCCTACAAAATGCCAATGTGTATAATAAGATAAAATAAATAAAGGGTGAAGGAATAGAAAGGCTTCTTGTGTAGAGAGGTGAGGCAAGCAAGATCATCGGGGTATTGCACAAGTATTTTGGTAGTGAAGCAATGTTTCTAATCTCTCGAAGTGACTTCGTTAGGGTACTAAACAAGCCCACTGGCAATGGACCAACACTAGATATGACACTAAAACTTTAAATATCTTAAACTCACACATTTACATACTCTGAATACCTAATCCCATTAGAGAAATTTCGAGCTCAAAATGGGCGTCAAAACAAAAATGTACAACCAAAATCAAGTTTATAATAACCAATAGGGTTCAAGATGATGATGTCAACTATAGGGGACGACTCACAATTTTTGGAGTAAAAAAGTAAAAAGATTAACAAAAAAACTACTTTTTCAACTCATATTTTCAACTTATCTCCCTACAATTTTACTCAAATTTCAAGAGGAAGCACTCATTGGATGTGAAATTTAATTCCTCATCCAAGGAGTACCCATGTTGCATACTTTCGATGGACCCTGCTACATGAAAAATGAGAAATACATTAAAAAAATTATTACAATCACGTTTTTCCATGTATTTCTGATTTGTTGTGTAGCAGGGTCCATCGAAAGTATGCAACATGGTTATGCCTCGGATGAGGAATTAATTATTTCATCCAATGAGTGATCTTTCTCAATATTTGAGTAAAACAATAGAGAGATAAGTTGAAAATACGAGTTGAAAAAACAACTTTTTCTTTTTCCATCTAAAATCTACTGATGAAATCTAATCTTATTTTATTATTTCCACTATTATTTTATAATATTTCTTAGGAAGCCCATTTTATACATCAAAATTTCTCTAATGAAATGATTGAAGCGTGACTACATTTTTTGAGTGTGTTAAGCCGAGGAGGGAATAGGAGAGACTTCATCTATAACTGGGCTAAGTACAGAAGCTAGAGTGATATTTGAGATTAGACAATACTTCCTAAAGGCTAGATATTGAGCATAAATTTAGACCTAAACAGAGAACTTGTGGTTCTTCCAGTGAATTTCCAAGTGTTGTAGATGTCGTAACCCCCTCAAATTTTTTTCTTTCATTTAAATTTTGGAGCCCCCCGTAATGTCATATGAACTGTCATTTTGAGTCAGAAATGTCATGTGTGGTCACATTTCTCTAAGTGTTCAAGTCTTCTTCTAAAAAACCTAAGTGTCAATGATACTTTCTTTCACATGCTTATCTCATTTTTCCTTCATAGCACATTCCCCCAAGATATGCCTAATGCACTTCTTGGAGACAATGAAGCACACTTCTTGAAAACAAGTAGAGAACACTTTTTTTTGGTAGCATGAGAACACTTCTTATGGATAAGCACACTCCTTCAAGGAAGTGAAAGAACATCTCCCAGAGATAGTTCCAACGCACTCCTTGTTGATAATCCATGCACACTTCTTATAGATATATGGAGCACACTTTCCCAAGTCAGTATTGTCACACTTGTTAGTGGAAGTCATCCCACTTTCATCTCTTAGTTTTCCAACATGCGCTGAGAAAACTTACAAACCCTAACCCTAATTGCATGTGTGCTCTCCCTATATAAAGAGTCTAGCCTAGTTCTCATTTCACATTCATCTTTCACATTGGAGCTCTGTGCATTTCTGAAGTACAAGGAGCATGCTCTTATTCTTGGTTGTAAGTGTGCTATCTTTCGGGTAAGTTTCTCAACTGTTGCTTTTGCTTTCTTTTTCTTTTGCATGTGTCTTTTTTTTCTTTCACATGTGTAACTTTTTCTTCTTTTTCCTCTTGAATGTGTCACTTCACTCTTTCTTTTGTCATTTTTAGTGTATATTCATATTCTTAGACCTAGTGCACTTTCTAATTGTAGTCGACACTTGTGTCGCATAGACTGTGCCTTAATTGTCACACTTGGATATTAGTGTCGTTTCGTTGTTATTTCAGTGTATGCATGTTGTTTTTTGGAATTGTGCATATTATTGTCATAAGTATGATTGTGTATGTTTGTTTGATCATGTTTGGGACCTATTTGTATGCTCCTTCTCTCTCTCCCTCTCATTCCACTGATATCACACTTAGTCAATTTTGGGGTTCTTCCTTGTCCTGAAATTTTGCACAAGCTATGAACAAAATCAACTTTCAGAAAAGTGATGAGATAAATTTTCACTCCCAACCATTATTTGTGCGACTCTTTTCTCCTAAACTTGTTCCATGCACCCATTCTGAGAAAATATTCCCTCACAAGCACATAATACATCTCCAGAGCATACTCACCAAACCTCTTTCTACTTACAGTTGTGCTTTGCACCAAGATTTCATAAGCCTTTCCTTTTGGAGCACATTTCTCACTCCCATTAGAAATTAAGGTTAAATATAACCCATTTTAGTTGTAACCTGTGCTCAACTAAGAGATTGTTTCTCAATTATAGTGCACTGCAAATTCTAAGTCCTCAAGCCTCTAACCATTGTCTCCAAGACTAGTGCTCTAGGCCCAAACTTATTATTCTCTCTTTCCCTAGTGCACTATGCACTTAAATTACCATACCCGCACCTCTTGTCTCTTGAACCTATGCCCTATTCCCAAGAAAGATCATCATCCAATAGTAGCACATTTTCCAATCAAAGTGAGCATCTTTCATGAGAAATCAAGATAGAATAGGTGATTTTGGGACTGAGTTTGTCTTGCCATGAGTGAATTTCATTTGCAGGTATTATTGAACCAAAGCCTATTATCAAATCATCTTATCATGGAATATTATATTCAATGAGTTAACCAATACGAGGTATCAATAAGACTCTTTTGGAGGTGAGACATAAAGGTACCATCATGCAGGAGAAAAAGGAATTATGAACTATGAAAGATAGATGGCAAACCATGATGACATAGAAGGTTCCAATACTATATTAGAACACTTTGGAGGGTGAAGATGAAGCACAGTAGAGACTTATCATAAATAGTTGAATACATAACAATAGAGTATGGAGCTTGCTGTTGATACATTACAATGAAGCCTCCTATCACAATCCTCAAGTTGTGATTTTCCAAATCATGAACATAAACATGTGTTTTGCCACAATTTTGGTGGAATGTAATATTTAATTTTCAAAAATAGAAAATGTAAAATATGTGGAAACCCAAGGTCACACATGGAATATGAATAGTCACTAGGAAGTCCAAAGGTCATAGAGGAGCTCAAAAGTCATATAGGAAGCTCAAGAGTCACGACGTAGCTCAATGGTCACATGGTAGGAAAAATGTTTCCTTGTTTGATATAAATAAACCCTCATAACTCAAGCAAAGGGAATTTTAGCCTTGGCTTCTCAATAGCGACATAGGAGAGAAAATCATTCTTCGAAGGAGCAAGTGGTGGCTTCATGTTCCACTATTGGGGCTAGTGATGTATCATTGAAATTGTGTATCTTGGCACTTTCACATAATATTTTTAAGCTATCAGAGTTCAATGTACTTTCATGCATGTATCGTGAATATTGTCAGACTATTATTTCATGTTTTTTATGTAGGTTTGTGTTCATATGTACTAAATAAAATGAACTATTTCATTGGCTTTGGTATATATCTTAATTGAAACGTGTGTCTTGTTTGTTTTTATGATCGTTGTTACTTTGCAAGCTATTTTGTAGATTAACTAATGATTCTTTCTATATATGTATGTGTATATTTATTGGGATGGTACTATTACTTTTATTCTAAAGGCTCACTCTTTCTCTTCCCATCTATGGAAGGAATTCATACACATTGCAACTTTATGTTTCACAAAGCTAACTTACCTGCTTCTCTTGAAAGTTATGTGTATGTTCTCTTATGTTAATTGATTTCAAACAAGGAAATTTTTTAAGTTCATTACAATGGTAGTCGGGCCTATTTCCCGGATGGGGCTCCTATCTCAAATGGTGTGAGGTATAATTGTGACATCATTATAGAGACGCCCTTGCGTTAGCAAATTTCTAACACCATCAACAGGTCCCATATAATATATATATATAGGGCTCCTATCCCAAATGGTGTGAGGTATAATTGTGACATCATTATAGAGACGCCCTTGCGTTAGCAAAGTTCTAACACCATCAACAGGTCCCATATATATATATATATATATATATATATATTGTTTTCTTGTATATGAAAGCACCCAGACATGATATAGAATTCCAAAGCTGAGCAGCCCAAATCCGATATAACATTTGAGAGTCGAGCAACCTAATTCCAATATAGAGTTCTAGATCATGCAAGTATTCTAGAGTCTATATATCATTCCAAAGCCGATATAGGAAACAAGCAACCTAGAGCTGATATAACATTCGAGAGCCTAGAAACCGAAATATGATATACCATTGAAAATCTAGTGAGCAGCCCAGAGCCGATATAGCATTCGAGAGCCAAGAACCACAAATATGATATAACATTCCAATTCCCATGAGAAAACTAAAGTTGAGGAGCGAGAGTGACACAAGCTACACCCAAAGCCATTAGTCAGGGTTCAACACGAATTGTCGAACGAGGGAAATGAAAACAAAGGGAGAACTAGAAGCGAAGTTAGAAGTATTCTCTTATTAAATATTCAAATCCTCTTATGCGAGTGTAGAGGGCTCCCTAAGGAAAATGGAAGGTGGGTTCAAGGGTTTGAAATAACAGGGTCCAAAATGCACTCACAAGTCAATGCAATGTTAAGTCTACATTCCTTGCCTTGAACACCTCAGTATCACATTCTAAATATGGAAGATTTCAATCTTATCTAAGTTGCAAACAAACATAAGAAAACCATGACAAGAGAACCACTAACAACGCCTAAAATTAACATTATTTTGTTTGAATACTTTTCTGAGTGATTGTTCCATCCACTTGATGGTGTGATCTTCTTTGGTTTGCATTAGCCTCCATATTATATAGTTATAATTTGTAGCCCTCCTAAAAAAATATTCCTCTACTCATATAATGTAGTGTAATAAGGTAATTTCAGTACCAACCTAGGGTAATTCTGCCCTAGGGTTTGTTGTAGAAATTTTATTTTCTCTTTCCTTGTTTAAATGTTCTTACGTATCACACATTCAATAATTGTTTGTGTCAATTACAAGAAACTAAAAATCAATATTCCATCATAGAAAAAATCAAAAAGGGATCTTCTACATGATACTGAAGTGCCCTACATTTTTTTTTCCCGTTGAATTGTTTTGTGAAATTTTCAACAACAAATCTGAGACTTTTAGTTAATGGCATCATTGTTGTAATTGTGGATCCATGGTTTTTATCTCCTGTATTTACAAATGATCTAAGGATTATTGACTAGATACAATTCCCTAATGGTTTTAAATATAGGGTTTCACATACTTCACATTTTTTAGGGTTGCATTGGAGATCCCACTTCAAACATTTCATATAGAGAATTTCTTGGAAACTATATTTTTTGGATCATCATTTTATTTCCTAACATTTTCTCTAGAATTATCAACATACTTAAAGAATATTTGCTAGTGGCATCACAAAACCAAAAATTTCTCTAGATTTATCAACATACCTATGAATATTTGCTACTGCAATCACAAAATTTTTGTGACCATGAAGCCAAAGTTTTAGGCCATATGTTTTCTAGAGTTCAAAACCTTTCTTTAGATAAATTTTTCATTGGAATTTTCACCAAGTCTTAGTTCTAATTCATTTTTTTCCAATGCACATCTGGAGATATTCCTTATGTTCTAGAAGTATGTATTTTTACAATGGATGCTTTCATTTATTGTGATATGAGGTACATTTTTCAACTGATGGAGTTTGTTAATAATGGTATTAAAATCATATGAAAAACTACTTTCAAGATGAGGCCAAGTGTTTCCCCACCTTAATTATGCAAATTTTATTCATAATTCTAGGATATTTATCTCAATATTTTTTATAAATTATTTTATAGATGGCCCTAAAAAATCAAGATAATGCAAAGGATGCACTATTTTCAAAAGAATCATTTCAAATCATCAATACCTCATACCACCCTTTCTACCTTCAACCAAGCAACATGGTTTAATTGATCCTATACCTCTATAAAAGGCTACCTTCATAAGGTTGTCACACTATAATAGTGTTTATTTTCTAGTGCAATCAAGACTAGTGCAATTTTTCAAACTCATAACTACTTCCATTGACACAATTCAAAGCATTCCAATCATTAAGTAGTTATAAATGAAAAATTTCAACCATTGACATATTTAATAGAGAATTAGGTAACACAAGAAACAACGAGACACAAGACACCAAAGTTTTTGGCAAATGATGAGGGAAAAATTTCAAATGGTGAAAACCCATCAATATTTCCTTATGAGAGAATGTTCAATTCATTAACATGTACAAACTAAACAAATATAATTTAAAAAATAAAATAAGAGTACTAAATTAAAAACATATATTAAAATATAAATTTTAAAAAATATAAAATAAAATTTAACTTATCACAAATTAAATAAAATATTTAATTTTTAAAAATTAAAAAGCATAAAAAAATAAATAAATAAATAAAAAAAAATAAAATAAAATCTAAAGAAAAAAACTTGAAAAGAAAAAAAAGTTTAAAAAATAAAAATTGGGGTAGAGGGTTGATTCCAGCAATCAATCTCGCCCATAGAATCGAAGCAGGAGTCGATTCTAAAATTGACCCCTGACCTAGCCACAATGCTAAGGGGTCACTAGTGTAGTGGTTGGAGTGGTGGGTTGCTCGAGTCACCATGTCAGTGGCACCTTAGCACTATAGCTAAGATGTGGCATCAAATACACCCACACACTGGGGGTTGCTTCCGTCACCTACCAATGCCTCCAAGTGGTCACTTGCATGGCAATTAGAGAAGTGACATGGCCCATTGACATTGCCACCATGTAAGTGCAATGATCCTGCCTATAAAGATAGCTTTGTGTGCACAAGGTTGATGCCCTCGCCAGACCATGTCTCCAAGTGACCACTGGCATGACAGCTGGATTGTCGGGTTAGTCCAACCACCATGCATGTGGTCGCATGGCATCGTGGTCAGTCGAATGCATCGATCCCACCCAATTTTCTTTTACTTCTTTTTTATAATATATATATATATATAATATTATAGTATAATATATATATATATATATATATATATATATATATTGTGTAGAGAGGGGGGGGGGGGGGGAGGGGGGGGGGGGGGGTTTCTTTCAATTAAAATATGGCTTTATATTTCTTTTATTTGATCTAGTTTGTTGTTTTTTAAAGCAAGATAATTTTTGTTTTTCATTTTTAAAATATTCTTTCTTCCTAAGTTATAATTATTTTTTCAAATTTTTATGTTAATTTTTCTCTTTTCCTTTTGTTTTTTCAATTAGTTTTTTCAATATTTTGAAAATATTTGTTTGGGTCTTTTAAAAAAAAAAAATGATTTTTAATTTTATTTTTTTAAATTTAATACTTTTTATTATCGTTTAAAATTTTTAATATTTTTTGTTTATGTCTATTTCAATTTTCTAATTTCTAATTTGTTTTGTTTGATTTTCATTTTAAAATATTTATTTATTTTACTTTTTTTTGTCTCAATTAGTAACCCAACCCCATTATGTGTCAATTTGATAGTTGAGTTTTAATTTTTCATTTTCAATTAATCAAATTCTTCCCTGCTACGTGTTAATTTGATGGTTGTTTTTTTTGTTTTTATTCCAATGGGCCAGGCTCATCCCTACTGTATGTTAACTTGATGGTCGATTTTTAGGTTTTGCTTGCAATGTGTCAAGTTGTCTCAAGCTAAGATTTTAAAAGAGCTATACTTTTAGCATTAAAAAAAAATATTGCTATAATGAGTCTTTAATCGATGTATTCATTTTTAATTTTTTTTTTTTTAGTTGTGAAATTTGGTATTGAAATATGTGGTAAATTTAAGGTTTTTTTCTAGAGTCATGATATTTGGTTTGAATTCCGCGGTTAAAAATGTCAAAATTTTAAGGTTTTCTAGAGTTGTGATATTTTATAATTAATTCCATGGTTGAAAAATATCAAAATTTTAAGGTTTTTTGGATTCATGGTATTTATCTTAAATGCCATGATTGAAATTTGTTTGAATTTTTAGGTTATTTGAAGTCATAATATTTTATCTTTAACACTACTGTCGAAAACTATTGGAATTTAAAGTTCTTTCGTAGTCATGATATTCTATTTTTGATTCCATTGCTAAAAAATGTTGGAATTTTAACAAACAAAAAGTTCATGTAACATCAACACTTTTCATCTTTGGGGTGTTTTTTAATGTTTTTTGTGCAAAAATAGGGGGTTTGGGGTTAGAGTTCTCATTTTTAGGTTACCATTCTCATTAAGTTGGTAAATTTGTTACAAGGTATGTAACTTTCTAGTGAACTAACTGTTGATTAAAAGGTCCCTTTTTTGTAATTGAAAGTTGTAATAAAGAGGAGTGTTATTATTATTTTCCATGATGCCTTCAAAGAAAGTCACTACAACAATTAAATCTACTGAAGGTTCATCCTTGACTCATGAAGAAAGTGAAGACTTAGAATTTAGTTTAACTCAATCAAAGAATAATGTTAATGAAATGGATGTTAGTAATTCCCAACAATCGACCTCATCCCTTGAACCCTAAATCCCCTTCCTTTCTTGTTTTCTCACGTCCTAACAATGCATTCTTTAATCACATTGTTGCCATGCAAATGCTATTTCCTCATGCCTTATCCACTCTTCACATCCATCCCTTGAATGCTTGAGCTCCAAGGATAACATCTCCCTCAACACTCACAATTATCCTTCCCTTATATAAATCACAAGTCTTATACCCTCTCCCTCCATTACATCTTACGCCATTCATTATGCACATTTTCCCCCTGAACTCTCAAGCTCCAGCGTCAATGCTTCCTTTAACCCTAGCTGCCACAATGGTCATTGTAATCCAAATTTGACTTCAAGCTTTTGTATTTCTAACCCTAGCGTACATGGGAGTCCTAATTTGTTTCCTTGTGAGTTTAATTCAATTAAATCTCCTTCTCATTATCATTATAGTTTAAATATTTCTAATTCCTTACCTTCTTTTATTAACAAGTTTCCCAAACTCAATAAATCGTACTCATACTCCTTTATTTCCCATCTCAACAACATTTATCCTCATATCCAATTCACCATGAAAATTGAATCCAATAATTATCTACCCTTTTTAGATGTCCTTATCACCTATTTTCTTGATAGTTCCTTAATGCATCAAGTTTACAAAATATGCACACTGATCGTTATGTTCATTCACATTATGAACACCACCCATCCAAAAAATATGGTTTTCTTAAAATCCATATCTCTTGCGCCCTTCAAATTTTTTCTCCCCAATTCCTTTCCTCGGAGAAATTCCACCTATTCCAAGCCTTCAATGCCAATGGCTATTACTCTTCTCAGTTCAATAAAGCATTCAATTCCATATCTAATTTCAAATCCATTAACCCTCCTTCCTCTCCTCCATAGGGTCAAGTTTCTCTCCTTACATAAAAGGGACTATCGACGTTATAGAAAAAATATTACAAAAAAGAATGCTAAGCTTATTTTTAAACCCATAAAAATTTTAAGTAGATGTTCTAGTCAACCAAAGATAAGTTTGACCCCATGTTGAGTTCAGGGGTTTACCCGATCCCTTGTTCATGTCGAAAATAATTCATTGGGCAAATTAGGAATCCCTTTAAAGCTCAAAAGAAAGAACACATTTCTAACACCAATACTCTCTGAATATCTAAGCATGCCATAGATGAACACTCTTTCAATTCAAAGCATATGGTCTGCTTTAATCAAACCAAAATTACCACCTCTGTTATTTTTTACAACTGAAGAATCATTAGGGAGGCCCTTGAAATATAGAATCACCTTGAAAACTTTAATCGAGAAAATGGCTATAAATTAATCCATCCCTAGTAGCCCATTATCCACCATATTATTCATTAGTTACCACTCTCCCCTCTCCCCCCTGCCCACCTCTTTATCTCTTTACATTTATCTTCTCCTCATCTCGCCCCCCTCCCTCCCCTATGCCACCTACTTCCATTTCCTTTATTTAATAATCTTTAATTAGGATCATTTAATCATATATTAAATTTATTTCTAATCCAATAAAATTTTGTAGTTGTTTCTCTTTCTATGCTTAACTTCCTTCATTTTCAGGCATTGATGAAATAAATCATTTAAGTTTTCCCTCGTTAATTATTCTTCCTCTCTTGTTAATTAAGTATTGCTATGTAAATTCTCGTTTCCTCTTAATTATTAATATTAACCTTAATTTCCTTTTAATTCACACCCCCTTTAATCAATTTATCAATTATTTAAATCTCTTGAATTGACTCTTAACAACAAATTTAATCCTAATATAGTTCTCAATTTTCTTCTAATTCTCTTTCCCATTAATTAATTAATTATTCATTTAAATCTCGTAGCTTGACCCTTTTCTTTTAACAACTAATTATTTTATGTATTCAACTATTAATAATTCATAAGCCATTTAATTAGTTTATCAATTATTTAAATATTTGACTTGACTCTTAACAATTAATTATTTAATCCTAATATTGTCCTCA
>APFE030425589.1:47465-101814 GCA_000404065.3 Pinus taeda
GGAGATTGTTGGCATTATGTTTCTGGTGAGGTTATATGTTACAAATGTTGTACTTGATGGCAACACCCATGGCAAGGCTCTCAATATGATGAAAATTAAGAAGTACGCAGGAGAACAGTTCAGAAGATGCCTACCCACAGGTACGCTGTGCAGGGACCGCGTACAGGCACGCAGGTTACCCATTCATGAGGTGCGCACCCCCAGTGCACACACTTCAAGGCAGTAAAGCGCGCACACGTGGGGTTCCTTATGTTTAACCCTTGGTATTTAGCCGACGGTATTGTGTTATCATGGTTTTGGCCCATGGTATTGTTCTATTTTATTATTATTATTGAGCCCCATGATCCTTGATTTGAGGAAGAGCTTGCCTATATAAAGCAAAGGAGATCATTTGGCTTAGGTATGATTTTGGGTTGAATATCTTAAGATCTGAAATATTGGGCTATTGTTTCAAAAAGCTTGATCTATTTGAAAGTGAAGTGGAAAGCAAATCTATGAAGGGTGATCTCTCGAGCGCTTGATCAGATCTATGCATCCGTCTAACTGTAGCACACTGGTGATCTGCAAATTCGGCCCTAATCTGATGTACGCAGGTATTTAACGGTGCCTCTGCGTGGGTATGCAGAGCACAAGAAGGTGAGCTGCGAGGGTACGCAGAGCAGAAGAAGGGTGACTGCGTCGGTACGCAGAGCAGAAATAGGTGAACTACGTAGGTATGCAGAGAAACAGTGGTTCAGGTGCGTACGCACAGTAAACACACGCGGCATGATAGTCCTTTTGGGTGCATGCCTACTGTGGCAGTACGTGGCACGCTAGTGCTTTTGGGTGCGTACCGTATGCAGTGCAGTAGAAGAAGCAGTGCAGCAGAAGGAACTCTGCGAGTATACGCAGAGAAGAAGAGGGTGAAGTGCGTAGAAACGTAGGTCAAAGATAGGAAAGCTACGTATCTGTCTCATGACTATCTATTAACTGAATTTTTCTTTTGATAAGGTGTTCTGGGTTCAGTTCTGTTATTGTTGATCTGGTTACTGCAGCTGAGTGTGTAATTTACATGTACTTGATGATCATTTGATGTATATGGATCTAGTTCGAAAATTTATGAAAAGTGGTCCTTGAAAAGAAGTAGGGGGTTGTAGCTCCCTTCCAGGAGAGACTGGAAAACGAGAGAGAGTTGTAGCTCTCTGCAGGTTGCAGCCTGCGTACTGGTAAAGGACTGCACCAGTACAAGACCATTGTAAAAGGAGTTTCTAATTTGAAAGAAGATAGAGACATATTGCAGCAGGTGGTTTTCACCTACATTGGGTTTCCACCTTATATCTGGTGTTCTTTGATGTCACTGTCTGTTTTTCTTGCTCATTATTTTATGGTATTGGTATGCAAAAATAATTCAAAGTATAAATAAGGAAGTTTTGGTAAAAGAATTAGATAATACTGATTCACCCCCCTCCCTCAGTATTATTGTCAACAATACCATCAATGGACAAGAAGCAACACAATTTTTCTTTGGATGGGTCTGGGTACACTTTGGGATACCAAGGAGCATCATTTCAAATAGGGATACAAGATTTCTCAGTGCATTATGAACTACATTGTGAGATAAGATGGACACCAAGTTGAAGAGATCTACAACATTCCATCCATAAATAGATGGGTAGATAGAAGTAGTTAATAGGACTTTGGTGCAACTTTTGAGGGGTTACAACCAAAATCATCCAAAGGGGTGGGATGAAAATATGGTATATATACAACATTATTATAATATATTAGTCCACACTTCTATAGGAAATTCCCGATTTGAAACTTGTTTTGGATATTTCCCACCTTCACCTTTGGATGCATATGGGCAGCAAGGAGGAGTGAAGGAAGACAATACAGGAGATGCTTTGAGGGCTGGAACATATATAGAGAAGATCAGGTAGATACATTTATAGGTACATGTCGAAACACTATAGAAGTCACAGGTGAAGTATAAGTCCATGCATGATCAACAGAAAACAGAGAAATCATTCAAGGTGAGAGATAGAGTATGGCTACAATTGAATAAGGAGAGGTTGCAGGGGCTTGATAATAAAATAAAGGCTCTAAGGTATAGTCCCTTTGAGATACTTGAAAAGGTGGGTGATAATGCCTATCAAATAAATTTACCACCATATATGAGGATTTACTCAGTTGTAAATGTACATAATTTGAAACTCTATGACCCTTCCATGCTATATTAGGAAGAGGAACTGGTCCTACCTCCTGTGGAGGATTTGGCACTAGACGCTCAAGTAGATTTGATAGAAGATATATCTTGTAGAATAGGTCTAGAACTACAAGACAAGGGAAACAAGACCTTTGGCAAATTGGGTTGAAGGGACATCTTTCAAGAAAAGATAAATGGTACACTAGAGAGAAGGTGGAGGAAATTTTTCCTCACCTCATTAAATAAAAGCTTTTGGGGACCAAAAGCCTCCCAAAATGGAGAGGTGTGATCTGAATTGGATCATTATATTTTTTTCATCCATCTCAATGCATTTGGAGTGGAAAATGTGGAGGAATTAGCTCACGAACCATTTTTATCAGCATGACCTAGTTTGGCGAAATGAGGTCTAAAACCTTCCTGGATCATTTTGAGGCATAAAATGATGTTTTATGGGGATAAAAATATTCCTCTAAAGAGAAATACATTTTCATGTTATTCTACGCATATAAATCTTTCAAACAACACTAGAATCATGTCAATTGGAGTCCGTATGCAAAAGTTATGCGACTCAGAAGTTGACCTTCATGTTTTCACACCTATATTTTGGGAGGATGCCACATTAGCTACGATTATTCATGGAAAAGGGGCTAGCCACATGCTTTTGATGTAAACGGATCTATAAGTGTCTATTTTGTAACACTAGTTAAGAGTTGATGTAGTCAAACTTAACCACTAGTAGGCTATTGGGTTGTGGTATAAACAGTCCACCAGGAGGAAGAGGCATTCCATTCCTTTGAGAACATTTTGTTCTATAGGGTAGCAAATATAGCTAGGAGAGATAGGAGGTATAGCACACAGAGAGGATATGTGCACTATATCAGTCCATGGGCCACAAACATTACTTCTTTGTATTTGTGGCCATATTTCCAGACAGAGATAGAGAGCAAAGTGGCCACACCTTCTAGTTGGGTTTTCTCCCGAAAGGGTTTCATAGAGAGCATATATTGTGTCTTATGTGTGTGTGAGCTTATTTTATCGTTCTCTACTTTTATGCTTGATTTACATTTACATCCCTGCACCAATAACAGTTAATTTTACATATCTAAAAATTAAATAAAACTGTAATAGTGTAGAATCTCAGACTTTTAATATAATATTATCTATCTGTTGTGATGAACTGTCCAGTGGAATATCCATGGTAGTTTATGGATAAGAGAGGAAAGGTAATTCATTTTATACATAAAGCTGAGACGTTTCCCTATGCAAAACTACAATAAGGATTTCAAATCCATTTCAAGATCATTAATTGATCTATGGGGCACTAAAGGCTTCTTTTCATGCTTACAAGAACCTCTCCCACTCTAAAGCTTATATATTCCCAAGATCTAGCTTATGATTAACCAATTGCGGAATTAAGAGTGCTTGAAATAGGTGTATGCTTGTGTTTTCCTTTAACTGTTAAGTGCTTATATTCATTTTCTTAAACTGATATGAGATGCATATAACAATAAATAAAGCAGCAAATAGAAAACCATAGAAGACAACAATATAATATGGACTTCACCCTGATATCCTGGGCTATGTCTCCTTGAGCTCTAATCAACTTGACTAAGCTCTTTGGGGTTATGGATTCAATTATTTTACAAGTTCCACACTCAACTCCATTAGTTTACAACTGAACCAATGGGCTTAGAATGCCATCTTACACCTGGCTGTCCTCACTCTGCAGACAGATCTAGGCTTCTCTGGACTTGATTCCTTCAGTTAGTGCTCTGAGCTTCTTGAGCTTCTAGCTTCTTTGTATCCCTCAGAATTATGAATTGTCTCTGGAACTCCTTCTTCTATCTTTAGCACACTCTTGACACCAACAATAGCTTGATCATTTGATCTCTTTGTTGTTACACAGCTTCATTACAGCTCCATCGCTCTTAGAAGTCTACTGTGAGCTCTCTGGATCTGGCTTTGGCTCTGGCTCTCACGAGCTTCTAGTTTCGCTCAACCTCCAAGCAAATCTCTACTTCTGAGTCCCTTCGACTTCGTAGACTACCTCCTCTGGGCTTACACTCAGCATTCAAGCATCTTTGAGCCTCTTGGGCTTCTTTGCGCTTCTCCTGAGCATAACTCTGCCTCTTTGTGTTATCTCTCGGCCTCTAAGTGAATCTATATCAATGGTGCTCTCTGTGTATTTGTAACACATCGGTTACAGTCCTCCATCATTAAAGAACCCAATTGTTTCATCATAAGACTCAGTTTTCCATTGAAATGAACCGACGGGCATGGATAACCCGGTCGTTTGGCCTTCCTCCTGTATAATTCCAAAAAACAACAGCATAACGGAACTACACAGGAAAAACGAATCATGAGCCATTTAACTGGAACTCAAAATGCATTCAATCACATTTATAAACCTATCGGGTCTGTCTTGTCATCGCAAATCACAATCGCACAGGCAGAATGCTTAAAACTAAAGGAATGGCCAAAACATCAATGGACCAGAATACATTGAAAATTCGAAAATCCAGACTTCAAATAAGATGCAATCACATCTATAAACCCGTTGAGTCCACCATTATATCACAAATCGCAATCGCATGGTGTATGGCCAAAAAACCCAATACAAGGGAAATACACAGAAATCTTGTAAATCTAAATTTCAAAAGATATGAAATCATACTTATAATCCCCATCGGGTACACCTTTTATCAGCATATCGTAGGTCGCATATCGCAATGTGCATTGGACCTTTGTATCGAGGATTTGCCGATCTCTCGATCACCGATCACTCTGATAAGATCTAGACCGTTGATTCTGCTCCTCGATCTGACGGTCGATATTGCACATCGCATATTGCTATTGCAACAGCCCAGGGGTTCTTTCCATATACCATGGATTGTGCCGAATCGATATATATCACCGATGCCAATTCACTGATCCAATCATCACATATTGTAATTGGCTCATCGCTTTAATCGTAGTCAGCTTATCACTTTAATCGCATATCACATATTGCTCTGCCTAGGGTCCCGATATCAGGCAAAGGCCTACCTCCGATGCGATAAGTCGGAGATCACTAATTGGGGGTCCTTCCGCCTTTTCTTTAAGTCCTCCTTTTAACATCTCCAATGTGATTTTTGCATATAAGGCATTAAGCTCATTTTTATAAGAATCTTCGTCTGTTTCAAAGGATAATGGGAAAACTTCATTTTACAATAACTCCATCATCCGAAGTCCATTTTAGCCCATTCAAATTGCGTTAGATTTAGATTGAAGAGATATATGCAATGAGACTATTTCCAAGAGTATCCCTCAACTTTCATTTTACTTTGTGAGGAACATTTTTAGACCTAGAAGTCTATTCTAGATCCATTTTGGATCACACCTTCCCACTAAAAAGAACTTTTGGTCTCCAAAAGACTAATATACTAATCTAAATAGTAAATGAGAGTAACAACACCCTCTTCTTTCAGCCTCCATACGCTTGCCTTTCATAGTGCCTCTGAACCAAAGCCTTTGACCACTTTCCTTCCTGGATGTGCTGGTCCTCTTGGGAAGAACTATCTTCCTCCTTGACTTCCTACAGAACTCCTGCTAAGAAGGCTACAGAAGGTAGTTTGAACTTCTCTGCCTTGATCATTGATCCAAGGTGGCTCAAACCAATGTGAAGTTACATCTGCTTCACAAAATTTTCATTTGTACCTGTTTGACATACTGTCAACAACAACTGTTAATAACAACAGGATCACAGACAAAAACTGGATGGCCTAAACTCTTGATTCAACAAAAGAAACAGATTTCACATCTTGTGAACACCTCCATGTCTTTACATCTACATTTACAAATGATTTACTAGATAACAAGCCAACAAAACATGCCTTTAAAACAATTAACCCTTCAAGTCAAGCATGTAGAAATGATCTCAAGGATTCTTTTCAAAAGATGAAACACTTCATCACTATCTCCATCTTGGAGACAAAATCAACTTTTCTCAAGTCAATATTGCATTACATGCATGTTTAAAACAAAGAAATCAACCCTTCAAGTTAATTACACATACATGTTCAAATACAAGGAAATCATCAGCATCCCTATGTTCATGCATATCATGCTTATGCATGCATTTCATCCTTCAACTTTCACTTAAGTACATTGTACTTTCGAAGCTGAAATGAAATATAATGTTGCAGCAATAAAGTGAGTCTGCATACTCAACTTTTCCATTCACCTTCTTGGTAAAATCTCGCAACTTGCATCCCATTAACAAATAAATGCATTCTATTGATTTGATGCATTTTCAAAAGACATGCAATATTAATTGGATAAGAACTATAACCATTTCTTACCAATCCATTTCAAAGGTCCTTCCTTTGACTGCACATCAGCGTCAACATGTGAATCATCCTGAAACACATCATTCATGGAATCTTTATTTCCATTCCTACCATTCTCTCTTTCCACCTTCTCCAAGTTTTGTGGAAGCATTGTTGGATTCAGAGTCCAACACTTTTTAGCAATGTGTCCTTGCTTATGGTAGTAAGTGCAACACATATGCATCTTCTTGATAGCATGATTTGCCTTGTCGAATGGACCTTTGGCTTTCTGCTTCCTTTCCTTCAAAAGTTTCTTATGTGGCCATTCTCTTCCAACATCTAGAAACATTATGGTTAACCAAACCACAAAAGGAACATGCAATTCTTTTCCCATACTTATATGGGAATTTATCATGCTTTACATAATCAAAAGGAATATGGTTAGAACTAGATTTATACCTTTCTCTTTCACCTTTATTGCCTTCATGAGGAGGTGAATTGAATGAAGAAGTAGCTTCCTTTGGAACACCATCAACCTCTTCAATGGCTTCAGAGTTTCCACAACTCTCTAGTTCAAGTGTATGCTGATATACACCTTCTTTCTGCAAAATATGCTTCACACTATTGCATTCCCCAAGAATACAATCTTCACAATCTTGAGGTAGAAGACCTGCAATGAAACTCCTTCTTGGAGTTGTTTCAATGGTCTTCATGGTAGCTTTGGAACTTTCTCCATAAGCTTGTCCATAGTCAAGACCCAAATACTTAGGCCTTTCCTCAACTATTATTCGCTCAACAATACCCTATGCATGTTTTCCCAAGCCTTTTCCTTCATAGCCCATCTTGGACATTAACTTGAAATCTATGCCTCTGGTATGTTTTTCAAAAGAACCAATATAAACATTCTTAGAGGAATTTGAAGACAAACGATAATTGTTTACCTCTTCTTCAAGCTAATACTTGACTAAGGCTTCTTTGGCAACAAAGAGCTATGTATCCAACTCATGCATCCTTTCCAGGTTCATATTTGCAATATGAAGTTGCCTCTCCATTTCCTGCAATTTGTCATAAAGAAACTGCTTCTCTTCCTTCATGGAATTCAACTGCTCTCTAAGTGTGATGCTCTTCCTTCCATCCTCATACATTTCTCTCACCATATCCATCATGATGCATAAGTCTTGCTTCATGTCTTTACCACAGAATCTTGTGATGAAGGAGGGTTTTGAGGACTCACTTGTAGAAGTTGTCATTATCAAAATGAACAAAAGAACTTCAAACAAGATTAAAAAAGAGCTTATTCAAGCAACCTTTTGCAACAAACCTCTTGTGCTTCAAGGATTGCTTTGAGGTCCTTTGGGATAAGAAGAATGCCTTAAGCCCTTCTTCCTTCTTGTCCTCTCTTGGACTTAGCTAACAATAACTTTCCCTTCACCTATGCAAACTCAAACAACAGTTAGTTTACAAACAATAAAAAAAAAAAATCCTTGCTATTGTTTGAACACCTTCCAAGTCAAACAAGCATATAGATTGCTCTATCAATCAAGAATTTTGATCTGATACCACTTGCTTTGGTATAACCGGTTCTGATATAACCTTCTTTGAAGGTAATCAACCTTTAGCTCTGATACCACTTGATCTGAAATGGGCACTAAAGGCTTCTTGTCTTGCTTACAAGAACCTCTCCCACTCCAAAGCTTATATATTCCCAAGATCTAGCTTATGATTAACCAATTGCGGAATTAAAAGTGCTTGAAATAGGTGTATGCTTGTGTTTGCCTTTAACTGTTAAGTGCTTATATTCATTTTCTTAAACTGATATGAGATGCATATAACAATAAATAAAGCAACAAATAGCAAACCATGGAAGACAACAATATAATATGGAGTTCACCCTAATATCTTGGGCTACGTCTCCTTGAGCTCTAATCAACTCGACTAGGCTCTTTGGGATTATGGCTTCAATTCTTTTACAAGTTCCACACTCAAATCCATTGGTTTACAACTTAACCAATGGGCTTAGAATGCCATCTTATCCCTAGCTATCCTCACTTTGCAGACAGATCTAAGCTTCTCTAGACTTGACTCCTTAAGTTAGTGCTCTGAGCTTTTTGAGCTTCTGGCTTTTATGACTCCCTCAAAATTCTGTATTGTCTTTGGAACTCCTTCTTCTGTCTTTAACACACTCTAGACACTAGCAAAAACTTGATCATTTGATATCTTTGCTGTTTTGCAGCTTCATTATAGCTCCATGGCTCTTAGAAGTCTGTTGTGAGCTCTCTGGCTCTGGCTCTGGCTCTGGCTCTTGGCTCTAGCTTTGGCTCTCACGAGCTTCTGGTTTCACTCAACCTCCAAGAAAATCTCTGCTTCTAAGTCACTCCGACTCTGTAAACTGCCTCCTTTGGGCTTACACTCAACATTCAAGTATCTCTGAGCCTCTTGGGCTTCTCTGTGCTTCTCCTGAGCATAACTCTACCTATCTATGTTATCTCTCGGCCACTGCACAAATCTCTGTCAATGGTGATCCCTGTGTATTTGTAACACATCAGTTACAGTCCTCCATCATTGAAGAACCCGACTGTTTCATCACAAGACTTAGTTTTCCATTGAAATGAACTGGCGGACATGGACAACCCGATCATTTGGCCTTCCTCCTGTATAATTCCCGAAAACAGTAGCATAACGGAAATACACAGGAAAAATGCATCATGAGCCGTTTAATTGGAACTCAAAATGTATTCAATCACATTGATAAACCTATCGGGTCTGTCCTAACATCATAAATCACAATTGCACAGGTAGAATGCTTAAAACTAAAGAAATGGCCAAAACATCAATGCACGGGAATACATTGAAAATCTCAAAATATGGACTTCAAATAATATGTAATTGCATCTATAAACCCATCAGGTCCACCAGTCTATTGCAAATTTCAATCACATGACGTATGGCAAAAATAAACCCAATACGTGGGAAATACATAGAAATCCCATAAATCTAGATTTCAAAAGTTATGAAATCATGCTTATAATCCCCATCGGGTCCACCTTTTATCGGCATATCGCAAGTCGCATATCGCAATGTGCATTGACCCTTTTTATGAGGGATTCGCCGATCTCCCGATTGTTGATCACTCTGATCAGATCTTAACCGTTGATTCTGCTACTCGATCTGATGGTCAATATTGCACATCGCATATCACTATCGCAATGGCCCGTGGGTTCTTTCCATATACCATGGACTGTGCCGACTCGATATATATCGTCGATGCCGATTTTCTGATCCAATCATCGCATATCACAATCGGCTCATTGCTTTAATCACAATCAGCTTATCGCTTTAATCGCATATCGCATATCACTCTACCCGGGGTCCCAATATCAGGCAAAGGCCTACCTTCGATGTGATAAGTCGGGGATCACTAATCGGGGGTCTTTTTTCCTTTGCTTTAAGTCCTCCTTTTAACATCTCCAATGCGATTTTTGCATATAAGGCCTTAAGCTCATTTTTATAAGAATTTTCCTCCTTTTCAAAGGACAATGGGAAAACTTCGTTTTACAATAACTCCATCATCCGAAGTCCATTTTAGCCCATTCAAATTGCGTTAGATTCAGATTGAAGAGATCTATGCAATGAGACTATTTCCAAGAGCATCCCTTGACTTTAATTTTCCTATGTGAGGAACATTTTTAGACTTACAAGTCTATTCTAGATCCATTTTGGATCATTAATAGTACCAAGACTAAATGGGATATGAATTCCATAGGAAAACATAGTTAAGGCCATCCTAGTGCCTAATGAGAAAAATCCAAGGCCAAGGAGTTCGAGAGAAAACCCCACTAGTGGTGTATTAAGTAGACTCTCAACACAAGAAAGGATTAATGAGACTTGCCACTTGTTTATGAAAACATGGCACTAGGATGAAACCTCAAGGGTCCATGGCTAGAAAAGGGAAGGGTGTCGGATCCCGAGTGCCTTCTTTTTCTGGAGGAGAGCCATGGAAATATCTAGATAAGAGATTATAATGCACCATCCATTTCAAGAGATTTTTTCTATGATATCAATACAAATGAGGGCATAATCACACCTTGGGGGACCAACCATGACTTAGGGAATGGAGATATTAGTGATACCAAAGTATATTTCCAAGCTTCCTTGGTCCATATATGATAATTTTTTGGCCTTAGCATCTACCACCAAATTCATATGCCTGTTCACGTGGAAAAAAACCAATTGGTCAAACTGAGAGGAAGTTACACTAATTATTTGGAGTAAAGGAGAAGGATCACAACATGTTGTCTTTAAATACTTGGTCACCGAAGATCATTAGCTTAGTCAATTTTTTGCACTAGCTAGTTCCAACCCTTTACACAAGGTGAGAAACTCTTGATTATTGGGTGCTAGGTCGAGCCCCCAAGCATATTGACACAATATTCTGATCGGGCCTAATCAAACTCCCTTCCACCCCCACCTCCCCCGGAACTGCTGCATTTTTTCTACAAGAAGGAATGCCCCCTTACTTTGAAATTATAAAACTTAAAGGAAAAATCTTACTCATGCCCATCTATGGAAAATAAATGTTTTTAATACTACATGCAATTAATAAATGTCACCCATACCTAATAGGAAGACACTTCAAAAGAAAAACATATCATGATAGTTTGAAGTACTTATTGAAGCAATGGTTATCTTCAAAAGAAAAACAAAAAGTGGTCTTATAGATGTTGGGTTATGACTTTGAAATTTTCTAGAGACATGGAAAACAAAATATTGTGGAAGATGCAATCTCAAGGAAAGAGGATGACACAAATTATTTTCTATGTGCTATCTCCATTCCACAATCCTACTAGGTGGACGAAGTAAGGATAGAATGGAAGCAAGATGAAAAGATATGAAATATCATTCAATAGCTATTGGAGTACCCTGGTGTAGTAGAAACGCTTACATGGAAAATTTATTTTCTATAGTATCAATATTTCTTATACATATGTGAGAATTCTCAACTCAAACAAAAGGCCACTTTGAAATTACACACTTATCCTGTAGGAGGACATTGAGGGATTTTGAAGACATACCATTGGATCAAGAAATATTTTTTTGGTAAGGTCTTACATTAGATGTGCAAAATTTTGTGGAAGAATGTGTGGTATGCCAACAAAATAAAGGTGATACTATCAATACCCAAAGGCTCCTTCAACCATTAGCCATACCAAGCTAGCATTGCAAATAAGTTTCACTGGATTTTATTATAGATTTACCCAAATCTTAATGAAAGAATGTCATTATGGTAACAATATATTGAATTAAAATGTATGACCAACTTTTATCTCTCTATAATCCTTTTAAAGAAAGTATTGTGGTAGAATAATTCATGGAAGTAGTCCAAAAGATACATGAAATACTACTTTTTTTGTATGTAACAGGGATACAATTTTCACTAAGAAATTTTTGATTGAATTATTTTATTTATTGGGTACTCAATTGGCCCACGACTCATATTACCATCCTCAATATGATTAGAAAATTGAGGTAGTGAAAAAATATTGAGAAGGATATCTATGTCACTTAGCATCTTATACATAGAGACCATGGGTCAAATGGCTTCCCTTGGTAGAATGGCAGTACAACACATCCTTCCATACTTCATCATCCTCCATCCATCACATCACCATTGAAAGGGATATAAAGGCTCAAGAAATAAAGGACCACATATAAAACCAATGAGAGGTTCTCAAACTATTTAAGGATAACTTGGTTATAGCACAAAGTAGGATGAAACAAGAAGCATATCAACATTGAAGTCAAAGGGAATTTGAAGTGGAGGATTGGGTATTTGTGAGACTACAACCATATAAAAGGATGTCCCTCAAGAAATAAAATAAGGACAATAAATTATCTCCAATATATTATGGATCTTATAAGGTGTTGCAAAGGATTAGAAGTATGGCTTATAAAAAAGAGTTTCCTCCATCTTCACATGTACATCCAATCTTCCATGTTCTTGCTTAAATAAGGAAAACGACAGCAAGATCCCATTCAAAAATATTCTACTAGAGATTAGTGAAGAAGGGAAAGTAACATTAGAACCAAAAATAAATTTGGAAATAGTGACCAAGTAGATGAGAAATGGAGTAATTATTAAGTACCTCATCAAATGGAAGAACCTACGAATGGAGGAAGTGAGATGGGAAGATGGGTTGTTCATGCAGAAATACCCACATATAGTCAAATATTGAGGAAACTCTTTTTACAAGTGAAGGGGCATGATAAGACCTATATAAATCCCATGTCAACATAAAAAGCCCCTTATTAAGCCCTAGATATCGAGTTACTACATTTATATTAGTACATTCTTATGTAGGTTGAATCCATCATGGTATCAATTTACTATAACTATGCCCTTTGTCTCCTATATATACACTAAGGAGACCTAGTCTTGGGATCATCAAATATTTTCTTGTACACACCTTGAAGATCACTATAATTATTTTCTTCTTATAATTTTAAGGTGCAGGGATTATAACAAATATTTGACTTCTCCTTTTCAGGTTATTTCTTGGATTACTCTTTTTGTTGTTCTTAATCACCAATTTTCCCTCTGATCTGACCTCTGAGTTAGAACCCCATCTTATCTAATTCCAAGCATGTTTGCAAGAGTTTCCATAAGGAGTTTCATATTATGGTAGATATATTTGACCTACACTTCTAGGCTTTAGAATATCTTCTTTGCTTGGACTTGAGGGTTATTATAAACATATTCGTTGGCCATGTTTGGTGTTTTATGGGTTATTTCTCAATCATTACTTGTATTCCCTACAACTTGCCATAACTACCTAAAGAGACATGATATGATACCAATATGATATGTAAACTACCATGGATATTTCACTAGACAATTTGTCACAAGAAATATATTATAATAAAGCAAACAATATACTATGAAGGGTTAATTCACTAAGCTTATAAATTTTCTATTAATGATTTTGTTGTTTATGTATGCAATAGATAAAACGTTTAAAATAGGTAATAGTGAAATATAAGCACCTTCCAATCAAATTCAACACCAATACATGCTTTTGGAAACCCTTATGGGAGAAGAGCTAGCTGGAAGGTGGGGTTGCTATGCTCTCTTTTGTCTAGAATGGAAATATTGAAAATAAAAAGGAGAAGGAACTCTATATGGAGTTACATGAGACATATGTCCCATTGCATGATACATAATACAAACCCTCATCTCTTCTTCTCTTTTTTATCGAATCTTAGTTACTTTTCTCTATTATAGAACAAAACATACTCAAGTAGAATGGAATTCCTTCTTCTCCTATTGGCCTAGTTATAACATAACTTCATAACAAACTAGGGTTATGCTTCACTCCAACTCTTAATTAGAGCTACCAATTTGACCCTTAAGGAGTCTTATGTATAGTCATCATATGGATAGTCCATTTTCCATGAGTAATGAGGTTGAAGTGGTGTCGTCTCAAATTAGGTGGAAAGTCACCTTATTACTGTCATAATATCCGTATATAGAATCAATTTCAAGTTTAAATTTTTGGACAGGAATTTGAGCTTGTGCTAGCTCCAAGGGGTTCAGAATAATTAATATTTTTTGGATCCCATAAAACTTTTTCTAATATCTCAAAGTAGAAGGTTTTAGACCACAATTCTCCATATTGGGACACAATGGTAAAAATTGCATTATAAGAGACTTCCTAAAACATTTTCACTCTAAAATCATCAATATGGATGGAAAATAATATAAATATATAATTTGGATCTTTCATATCCTTCTCATACTCCTCCTATTGTGAACAATGAAACCCTCCCAAAAAACTAACAAACATGTGCCCCTCCGATGGTTGACTAAAAAATATTTCTATGATTGATACTAATGAAATTTCCATTTTATGCATAAAAATAAGTGGATTTCATTAGTTATAGGTTTGCAAGCCCCCCTAAGCCCATTCTCCCTCGAATATTCCCAACATGCTATTCCTATGCGGATCTAGGAGTTGATTATACCTATTAATAATTAATTATTACATCAAGGAAGCAGAATTGGATATGTTTGGGCCAAGCTCAATCCAATATGAGATCAAACATGAGGGATTTTTTGGCAGGCTTGCCTCATGAACCAAACATCACCTAATGAATATTATGTGTATAGTTCTGTTGTGCTCTACAACAACCCCCCATTTCATATCATTATTATTCTCAAAACTATAATGTGAAATGGGTCCCTTTTAATTTTAATTGGTATCAACTTAGTGTTACTCAAAAAGGTTCGAAAACAAAATAAAAACATTACTAAACCTTTTTGATAAACCAATTAAAGGTCTTATATATATATATAAATGATTAATCTTTTATCATTGCGATAAAGCGATCACGAGATCGCATATCACAAATGACAAAGGAGGCATAACTTAAAGACCCATTGGTTTTCGTCGACGCGACAACTCGCAATAGGCTATCAGATATCGGCAATAATAAGTTGGCACAATAAAATTCCTTTTCGCTCCGATGCGATGCGATATCGCTATCGGCGATCGGCGATTTACCATGCATGCTTTTAAAATGCCCAGTTAATACTCCCGACGCGATGTTATATCGCTATCGGGGATTCCAAATGCAACCAATGTAATGATTTAAGATTTCCCCAATGCTCGATTGCGATAAGGCCAAAAGCGCAAATTTCAAAAAATATTAAAGCGGGTTTATTACAATTAATTCGTATTAAAAGCCTTATCTTCCGAACAATCATCCATCTGCGCTCAACCACCAAAACATCCAAGGCACGCTTAAAACAAATCATTCAACCATTAATCGATATGATGGGCATTTAAAGGATTGACAGGACTTAATGGCCATTTAATGAAAGAGTAAGCCTAAAAATATTTTCACAGATTGTATCTGAGGCCACCTTAAGTTAATCATTCATCATGCATTGATCGATATATATCTCGCTCATATTCAGTTTGCGCTATCAATTTTCTGTATTACGTTCATTTTCACTCCTGTGCAGAAATCTTCCGAAATAACGAATTCAAGAAGAATGGGGAAGTAGTCTAAGAAAACTGCAATCGCTTCCGCTTCACCAGCCACAGGACAACTCATCACTGATCCAGGAACTAAAAAGAAAGGATTGATATCGGATACTACATGTCTAGGACTCGACAAAACTACTTGGCAAGGTACCTATAATTTAATTGAAGCCGAAGAACCAGTGATGATAGTAGTACAAGCCTCAGCAGATAGCACTCAAAAATCTGATGCTACTCTAAAGGACTTAGCCAACTCTTTCCTTCATCGGATAGTAGCTCGGGAACAAATTCTCCCATATACGGATGTAGTGAGATGGGCAATTCAGGAAATCCCAATCACAGACAGAACCTTCAGCACCAGAGATGGGAGAATCTTCGGTTCATTTCAAGCTGAGGATTTGAGGCAAATGTATCATTTGCCTGTGCCAGAGAAGAAGTACAACACGACATTTCTGGATAAATTCCGAGATGAGAACGAGACTAAATCCGAACCCATTCGGGAATGGAGGCAAAATCTGGCAAAACACAAGCATGAATCTTCGGGTAAGTAATCGGTTGATTCTTTATGCTCTCCTTATTATGCTAGGATAATGATGTGTAGGTTGTGGGGGTTACATGATTCCGCTAATTTCACTATAGAAATGGTTCCCTTGATGGAAGCGGCATGTAATGGTGAAATAATGGATTGGGCAACTATACTGTCTGATAAGCTAGCAACCGCAGTTCTTGATTTTAGAACCAAATCCCGCGTCACTAAAAGGCTTATTCCCCCATTCTACTATAGCGCTTATATGCTAGACATCCTGTGTTTTAAATCTAACTTTCCTGTGCTCGGATGGAGGTGGACTTCGCAAGACCCCACGCCCATTCACATATACCATCAAAAGTTGTGGAAAACTTACTACAAGCACCATTTATACCAAATTTTCAACGGCTTTATGTTGCCCATTCATCATTCTATCTTTAATAAGCCTGCCCCTAAGATTTCCTACCAAGCAGGGATTGATTTGACATCAATAGGAAGTTGGTTCAGGGAGAAAAAGTTTACTTATATCAGAATTTTCGGTAGTCAAGCCAAACCTCACGTTCTTCCTTTGTACATACCTGATAAACTGCTGGCCAGGGAGATAGCCTATCAGATTATCTCCGATGGAGTTACACAAACTCTGAAGAAGAATAAGAAGCAGGTCTGGCCTTGTTTTCCCCTGAGATGTGGTATCTACACTCTACATGATTTCAAACATGCAGAGAAAGAATCTGAAAAAATAAAGTCATTAACTCTGGCAACTCTCCCTAGTAGGCGATTTGATCCACGCAAAGTCGCCTATAATGCACTTGAACAGGCCAAATTGACCAAGTTCGAACATAAAGAAGATAAGTTTGAGGACTTGTTCTCATCAGCCAGGTCAATGTACCAAGTTAAATCACTGGCCATAATCGAATACAAAGATGAAGGATTAGTTGAATTCAACAGACTTAGAGAACAAAGGTTACAAACTCTGCCTCTAGATCTGTTAGTAACAACCCCAACAACAGAATCAAGCGAGCCTGAGCAGTGACTTATTAAAGAACCTCTTGTTACATCAAAGCAACAGGAAGAAGTTCATGAGAAAAGACAAGAGGAGACCTAGGCGAAAGAGCAGGAATAGAGTAGCATAAATGTGAATGAAAATACTGAAATTGACCCGAAATTGCTCCAGGAATGGTAGCAATTCAATTCAATTATCGGTAATCTTGAGTGCTCTAAAGATGATGAGACATCAAAAGAGGTTAATACACAGGAGGCAACTTCAAAACAGGTTTCAGGTGAAACCAACGTCCTACCCAGTTCAAAAGAAGTAGAAATAATCCCAAAGGATCCTTCCGACCAGGTTATTTTACAGATAGAAGAAATTCCTCCCTTAGATGTCTTCTATAGCCCAAGACACAAAGCTATGGTGAAACGACAGAGGAAGAGGAGAAGGACTGATCAACCTTCCATATTCCCAGAACAAACAGTGATGGGAAATGTGCTTTGGAAAGAGGAATTTGACCCCTCTGATGATCTAACAAAACTATCACAATATGCTGGAGCCTATTCAACGGCAACAATAGACAAGGCATCAGAGTTGAGCAGTTTATTGAAGACAAAAGACCAGGAGATATTTTCACTACAAGCGCAACTATCAGAAGCGCAACAAAAGGCGGAGTAGGCAGAACAGCAATTGGTAGTACAACAACAAATAAATAACCAATTGACTAAACAATTGCAGGAAGAGAAACAGAGGATTGATGATAGCGCAGTTCAAAAGCAGAAAGAGCTATCTGACGCATTGGCGCAACTAAAAGCATCAAATGAACAAATGTTGAAATCAAAAGATGAACAGATTGCTCAGTTATCAGCCCACCTAGAGAAAACAAAGAAGCTTCCACAGATAGATGAATTAAAAGTAGAGGCATTACAGATAAACAAGGGATTGATAAATCAGATAAAGCTTTTATGTCAACAAATCGCCCAGGCGGGACCATTATGCGATTTAACGACATCAATAAGTGAGAAATCGGGAAAAGCTAGAACAGACTTGGATCAAGCCGAAGAAACTTTAACCAATTTTCTTGAATGGCAAGATACCGATCAAGGACAGGTAGCTAATCTACCAAGGATTTTAGAATCGCATAAAGAGATATTATTTACAGAATGGCAGTCTTAGTTAATGAAGGCAGAAGAGCAATTTCAAGATGAAAATCAACCACTAGTAATTTGGTTGAATTGGTTAATAATACTCTTTACTTGTCTAACATGATCTCTCAATGTACTCCAGGTAAATTGACAACAGCTAAACCATTGGAGCAGTCATGTTATCCAGAACTAGAGAAAAATGGAAGATTAATCGCAGGAATTAACAGTTTGACATGGGACGCCTATTGGTTATTTTTAGTCAAACCGCACAGCCAGAGAGCCGCCCTCAAATGCCTTACAGATGTAATCAGGTATATCAATCCCGATATTCAGGATGCCACCTATGCCGCCCAACTCAATTCTCGCCTCAACAGACCACCCGAAGTGGAGCCAATGCTTGCGATAAGTCAGCTCAGGTTTAAAGGCAAACAACCTGAATGATGATTCATGCCACCGATTGCCAGATCGCTGCAAAGGAGATATTTAACATCAATTGATACCAATTAAGTAGGATTTTAGTTTCATAGATATTTAGCTTAGTTTAGTATTTATAGACCCTTTGATGTATTTAGAAAGGGTCGTAAAGTTTTGTATATGACTTAAAACCTGAAGTTGCACTATTGTACTTCAGGGATATTCTTTTATAAAACTAGACCAATCATTATGATTTTGACAAAGAAGCTTTAATGCGAATGTGCACTACTGTCTTTGTTTGAAAGTATTTCTGCGTTGGAAGAAGAATTTCAAATAGCGATTGATATTGGGAGTGATAAGCAGCTCATATGGTACTATTATCTATGTCTGAACTCATTCTTTTTATATGAATTGTCATTTGATCGCTTCTTTGCTATTATCGTATAAATATATATTATATATAATTATATATATAATATAGATATATTATGTGTGTGTGTGTGTGTGTGTGTGTGTGTGTGTGTGTGTGTGTGTGTTAACAACATTCTTTATTCATTTCACTATTGGATGTTTACAGTGTGCTTTTCTTCTAATCATGTATGCATCGATGATATTAATGATAAGTGTAGCAATATTGTGTTAATCACTTTGTTTAACTATTTAAATGAAGTAATCTTTGAATGAATAAATATCTATGTTTATTTGATAGAGTCATCTATATGCATGTCAATAGACAAAGATCATCAAATGCTACATTTCTAAAGAATAACAGTTCCCGGGATTAGTATTAGTTCTCTTATTTTGTTGATAGATTAAGTTATTCGCCTATCATTAGATTAGATAACCAATCGCTCATCCACCCCTTTTATTCATTATTGGGAAACTGGTCCCATTATATCCAGTCGGAGCCACCATCCAAAATGGAAAAGGAGTTGTATTAAGGTCCGGACCGGGTGGTTATCCCCCAATGTTGATACAACAATTTTCAGGGCATCAACAAGTTCATAGTGAGTAAGTGGAGGAACATAACTCAAGACGATGAGTGTCGAAGTGTAATAGAGTGAGGTGAATGGTATTTAATTGTTTCAAGAATAAAAAGCCTAATATCAACCTTTAGTGTCAGAAAATTCTCTTTTTCCACACATGACCATTCCATATATGTTTTCATAATCTTATATAAATTCCCTTGAAATTAGTAGGAGAAGCGTATCTAATTTATTCAATTTTGAGATTTGAATGAAAGAAGTCAAAATACTTGGAATAACTTATTTATTTAAAGAGGCCAAATGAGTGAAATGAGGCCTCCAATGTGTTCGTATCCAAATGGGGAAAATGGAAAGAAATGGAATAAAATTCAAGGGGTATGATTGCCCTAGACTTTAAATTTGTTATCAAGACATTGAAGTTAAAATTCATAAAGAAAATAGTTGTAATTACAGGTAATTCTATTGCTTTTCTTAAATTGAAAGGATATTCTATGTGAAATAAGAGATAATGTATGCAAGTGACTTATTAATTAGTTAGGTCTATTTTGTTATCTATATTTAAAGGAAGGAATTAGTGCATTCACTTGTCTTATGATCATTTGTATTGTTTTCATTTAGTTCAAAGAAAATAATGCATCATTTCACTTTTAAGAGCCCTTTAGGATTTTCTCAAAATTGATGATAACATAAGAGAGTTTAATACGCTACTACTTCTTTAAAATATCTACACATATATAATCCTACAAACTAAGGTGTTCTAATTGTTTACATAGTCGTAGGGTGATTTATCCATAATTTAACTTAGGTTCAAATAACAGAAAATAAAATGATGTTTTAAGAACTCCATCTAGTTGTAAAGGTGGAATCTTTGAGCTAATTTATGCAAAACTACATTGATTTAATGGTGAAATGGGCATGGAATTGTAGCAATATATTAGGCAAGTATTTAGGCATTATAGTTATATCATCATTGATATCATTGGCTTCCCATACTAAATCGTAAAGTTCACTCTTGTGTTGCTTCCAATAAGGAAGACCATACCAAAGCACTAATGTTATGGAATAATATTACATAATTATAGTTATATCTCTCCTAATATTATTGGGTTCCCATAGGGAATTGTATTGTTTACCATTTTGTTGCTTCAAATAAGGAAGACCATACTGAAGCAATTTTATTATGCAATACATATGCAACTAGATTTTATATTGTGTGAAGTAGGAATCTGAATAGTTAATGCTTCAATATTTTTAATGATTGTATTTTTAGATGGGTTTTATAGCATTAGGTTATAGAGTGATCCTCTCACAAGCAAGAATATGTTAAAATGTGAGAGTGACTTGAGTACAATTGTTTTTTTTTTTTTTTTTTTTTTTTTAACATAGTTTGAAGATCTCATAGTATGATAGTTTGAAGTATTACTTGTCTTACATTTCATTGGCGGAATTAAACACCATATGCCTTTTAAGGTTTTATTTATTTTATGTTATTTTAAAAAGAAACTTTATATTGAATTGTCATGAATGATCACATTAAAATCTTGTGGTAAGTGATCTCTTTGTAAACTCAATAAAACCGACACTTCTTCCTTGCGCATAAATGGTTAATGAGGACCTATTTTGTTTTATATGCAATACTTACATGGATAGACTTGTCTATTTTGGAATAGGGTTTTTAGGATTTTATTTTAATTATCAACCATTATTAGGAGGATGGTGGAGATTTAAACTACCTAGAATATTATAGAATATTCATATTAGTATACAAAATCAAAGGTTGGAATTTATCTCCAAGGAAGTGTTGTGCTATACAACAACCCCCCATTTCATAAAATTTTACTTTAGAAATTTATAATATGAAATGGGTCCCTTTTAGATTAAATTGGTACTAACCCATCACTCTTCTAAAGGTTCGGAACCAAACAAAACAATATAAAACCTTTTTGAGTTGATAAATAATCGGTATTAAAATAAAATGAATAATTCTTTATTTTTGCGATAAAGCAATCGCAAGATCGCATATCACAATAACAAAGGATGCATAACCATGACCCATTGATTCTCCCCGATGCGACAAGCGTGAGTAACCATCGGTTATCGGGAAAACAAACAATAAAAGGCCCCACCCTTGCTTCGATGCGATATCGCAATCGGCAATCTGGGAATGCGATATGAACATAACAAACTCTCCTCCTTAAAGCTCCCAATGCGAGTCAAGTGATATCACTATCGGCAATTGGGGATTCCACAAAAACTTAAATAAGATTGCCCAAGGCTTCCTCCGATTGCTGATTGCGATAAAGCCAAATGCGACTTTCGAAAAGGATTGATATGACTTCAGTATATTATATTAATTATCATTAAAAGCCTTTTCTCTTCCCGATAGTGATTCTCTTGCGTCCAACCGCCAAAAAATCAAATCCATGCTTAAACGATTATTCGACAAGTAAAGGATATAATGAGCATTTAAATGATTGACAGGTTTAAACGGCCAATTAATGGAGCAGTTATGCCTAAATCCCTTCAGAGATTGTATACGCGGGAGCCTTATGATAAATCTTCCATTATTCATTTATTGACACAATTCCTCCATACTTGGTTTTCGCCATTTATTCTCTGCATTACGTTCATTTTTCTCTTGTGCAAAGTTTTTCCCCAGTAGCAATTTTAGACCAAATGGGGAAGAAATCTAAGAAATATGGAACGACTTCAGCTTCTGCGGTAACATGACAACATGCCACCGATCTGGGACCAAGCAAAAAGGGATTAATCTTAGATACCACATGTCTCGGTCTCGGCAGTACTACTTGGCAGAATATTTACAACCTGGTTGAAGCCGAGGAACCTTAGCAAACATCGGTACGAGCTACAGCAGGCTCAAGCCGGAAATCTGATGCTACTTTAAAAGATTTGGCTGATTCCTACCTACACAGGATAGCGACTCAAGAGAAAATTCTTCCATATACAGATGTGGTGAGATGGGCAACTGAAGAAATTCCAATTACAGACAGAGCATTCTACACTATTGATGGGAGAGTATTCGGTTCATTTCAGCCCAATGATTTGAGACAAATGTACCATTTGCCCGAACCAGAGAAGAAGTATAATAAAGCATTTCTGGAGAAGTTTCGAGATGAGAATGAAACTAAGTCGGAGCCTATACGGGAATGGAGACAGAACCCGGTGAAACACAAACATGAGTCTTCGGGTAAATTATTATCAGCCAAGACATTGGAGCAGTCATGTCACCAAGAGCTAGAAAAGAATGGGAGATTGATCTCAGGAATTAAAAGTTTAACTTGGGACACCTTTTGGTTGTTCCTAGTAAGCCCATACAACCAGAGAGCCGCCCTCAAATGCCTAACAGATGCAATCGGGCATATCATTCCCGATATACATGATGCCACCTATGCTGCTCAAATAAATTCTCGTGTCAACCGCCCTCAAGAAGTGGAACCAATGCTGGCAATATGCCAACTCAGGGCAAAAGGCAAATAGCCAGAATGATGAGTCATTGCTGCCGATTACCAGATCATTGTGGGAGAGATATTCAAGATTGGATTATACCAATTTAGTAGCATTTTAATTTTGTAGTTTATTAGCTTAGTTTAGTATTTATAGACCCTTTCATGTATTTAGAAAGGGTCGTAAGTTTTTGTATATGACTTAAGCCTGAAGTTGCACGACTGTACTTCAGGCATATTCTTTTACGAAAATTGGACCAATCTTTCCAAATTTTGATAACGAAGCTTTTATGTGGATGTGCACTACTGCCTTTATTTAAAAGTATTTCTGAGTCAGAAGAAGGAATTCAAATTGCGATTGGCATTGGGAATGATTCGCAACTCATATGGTACTATTATCTATGTCTGAATTTATTCCTTTTATGTGAATTGTTGTTTGGTCATTCTTGCTATTATTGAATATGTGAATGTGTTTTAACAGTAAACTTTATACTTTCCACTATTGGATGTTTACAGTTTTCTATTCTTTCAATCATGCATGTATCAATAATATAAAAAGAGAAGTGTAATAATGTTTTATCAATTACTTCGTTCAACTATTTGAACGAAGCAATTATCATTTAAATGAATGTCTTTGTTTATTGAATAGTGTCATATATATGCCTATCAGCGAACACAGATCACTAAACATTGCACTTAAGAATAGAAGCTTCCCGGGATAAAATAGTCATTTACATTTTCGCTCATAGAATAAGTCCTCCATTTATTATCACTTATTAGAAAACCAATCATTCATCACCCCCTTTTATTCATTACTGGAAACTGGTCCATTATATCCAGTCGGAGCCACCATCCCAAACGGAAAAGGAGTTGTATTAAGGTCCAGACCGGGTGGTTATCCCCCGATGTTGATGTAACGATTTTCGGGGCATCAACATTTTTGGCGCTAGAAGGAGGGCTATCAACTATGAATGGAGAGTAAATCAAAACCTACAGACCATTCACAGAGTAAATCACCCTCCACCTCACCTCAGACCTCTCATTTGCACTCTGAAATACCAGTGTCCAAATGAGAAGAAGAAGGATCAACTACCACTGCTCAACCCCATCATACTTCAGAATGTTTAAGTCCAGAGTCCCCTAAAGTTCAATATATCATCCAGAAACTTCAAGGCTTCTCCATTTCACCTCAAAGATCTGAAGTATCTCAAGGTAGTGAGACTTCGCAATTCCGCCTACCTCATCCTCTCACCAGACATCAAAGCGAAAAACACGGCATTGAACCACCTGAGTTTCCTTTACCCCAAAGGAAAAGGGTTAAAAAGAACACTGAAGGTTCTGGTAGTGAGACCTTTCCTCCATCATCTTCCATCTCATCATCTCCAGTGCGAAGTCAAACACCCACTTCCCCATTACATATTATTGTTCACCAGGGTCTTCACCTTCAACATCACAATCTTTTCAGTCTTCATTTCCACCTCCTCCCCAAACACCTAGAACACCACAGGAAATCGTTGGCACTCCCAAGATGGCTCAGAATCCATGGAACAGCCCTGGTGCAGTCACTATGCTTGCACCATTACATCCATTACCTGATTATCCTGAGAAATGGTTACCAAAGTTTAATCCAGGTGCTGGAACATTAGCTGAGGAACACATAAATAATTTCATGTTGTCAGTTAATCTGAAGGGAGTAACAGAAGAAGATGTTGTAGTTAGACTTTTACCCTACACATTACAAGGATCAACTGGGTCTTGGTATTTTCCTTGCCCTTTGGATCCATTACCAGTTGCAATAATTTTCAGGAGTAGTTTCTTACCAAATATGGTGATGATAGATCCTTGGCCACACTCATTAATGACCTTTCAAATCTAAGGATTGAGTCTAGAGAACCAATTAAGGAGTTTAACTCCCGATTTAATAAACTCTTGAATAAAATCCCTATGATTCCAAGCCGAGCGAACAAATTAGAAGCGAGTGGTACATTACAGCCTTACCTTCAAATATAACCATTTTTGTAGATAGGGCTGGAAAACCTACATTGGCTGAAAACATGAAAGAAGCCCTCGCTGTCGAAAAACGTATAATCGCTTTGGAAAAGAAAGCTGCTCTCGAAGACAGGAAATCCAAAAAAGTGTCTTTCAAGGATGATTCAAAGAAGAAAATCACCAAAGATCCATACGATATGGAGGGTCTTCAAAAGGTCCTCAAAACAATGTCAAATGAAATGGTTGAAATTAAAAAGCAAGTAGTAGAAACCTCAACAAAGAAACCATATAGGAATTTTAAGAAACCTGAGTCAAAACCTCCAAATGTTATATCTAATGCAGATTCAGACCCTAAGGAAGAAGAAGAAGAAAAAATTGCACCATCTGATGAATTCGAAGAAGATGAAGTCGTTGAATGTCATGGAATGTGGGACTTCATATTGCCTAACTCTTATACCGAAACTGAACGAGAATCTTTTCCTGTGACTACTAGGAGCAAAAGTGCCCCTGAACTTGTCTAGGCAAGTTCAAATAAAAGGAGTGCAGGTACTAATACTGCAAAGGAAAAGGTACCCTCAAGGAAGCCAGCTGCAACAGTGCCTCAAAACCAACCATCATCCTCAAATATACCTTCATCATCAAAGACGTTGGTAGTATCGGATTCAATGGATTACAATATTGTTGATGATATGAAAAGACTAAGCCAAACATCACCATGTTTGAACTCAGAAAATTAAAACATCAATAGAAATTGCTTCTTAAAGAACTTAATGCAGTTCCTTCTTCGCCTCTTCCTAGTGCTAAATCTGCAAATGATTCAGGACAACCACCTTCTGGTAGAGTTGAGGCTACTGATACGATTCTAATCGGAGATAGATCAAATTCCCATACCCCTCCTTTCCTCTTAACCTACGAAATCTACAATCGAAATCTACATAACTACTTGGTTGACTCCGGGGCATCATCCAATATAATTCCAGCTTTAGTTTGTTCAAAACTGAACATAGAACCCCAAAAGTCTTCAATTCACATTGTGCAGTTAGATAGAACCAAAGTCCAGGTCTTAAGGGAAATAAACTCTGTTACTATCAGGTTATTGGTTGATCCACGAGTGGTTCAAAGAATTGATATCTTAATCGTTGATATACCTGAGTTTTATGGTTTAATCTTGAGTAGGGATTGATCTGAGAAGCTCCATGGGTATATTTCTACCGATTGGTCTCATATGTGGCTACCCTACAAGGGAAAGCCAAATCAAATAAAAATCAATCGGGAGAAACACATGACCCATATTGTCACAGAGTTTGAACAAGAGAATCAACCAATTGCATTTAACAATAACATTTTGGGAAGCTATTCTTCTGAATCATTCTTTGCAATTATATTGCCCAACCATCTCCTTTCTCGGTAAACAATTTCACATCACAAATCGAAAATTTTTCACAAACTGACATATCAAGATGTGTTAATGTTAATGAGAATTCTGTAAATAAAATTGTTGATATTTCTTTATTTTGGTCTTTAATTTTGACGGTTCAAAATCTAGTGAAGGATCAGGAGCAAGGTGTATTTTAGTCAGCCTTGAGGGAGAAAAAACAATGCTTTCTTGTAGATTAGAATTTGAATGCACAAATAATACAATTGAGTATGAGGCCTTGGTGCAAGGATTATATAAAGCTATTGGCCTGAAAGTTCAATATTTAAAAGTGTTTGGCAATTCAGAGATTGTCATAAAACAAGTTTGAAATACAATCCATTGTCTCTCTAATCACCTCAAACACTATCAGTCTTTAGTCCAGGAACTTATATCTCATTTCTTAGCATTCAATATTTCACCTATTCCCAGATCCCAAAATGCAGCAGTTGGCTTGTTGGCCAATGTTGCTTCTAAACTCCTGCCTTCTGAAGATTATAGCCCGAATAGATTTTCAGTAGAGTTGATCTTTAGGCCATCAATTCCTGACAATGTCACCAATTGGTGAGTGTTCAACCATGATGAAGACATCCTACATTTCTTGACTTCCGACAAATCCTACAACGATCAGATCATTGATGAAAGTGATCATGATCTTTAGATGAAATAAAAGCATGAGGAAAACTCAATACCAAGACCTGTGGTTAAACTTGAAGATCTCTACGACATTAAAGACAGGCTTAAATAGGTAACCAATTCAAAACTCCAAAGTTCTACATTAAGATTTGAATTGATAAATCTCGGTACTGAGTAGAACCCTCAAAATATCAATTTAGGATTAGGACTTTCTGAACAAGAAAGGGCAACATTTATTAGATTATTAAGGAAAAATAAACATGTCTTCGCTTGGAAGTATGATGATTTAAAAACATATGATACATCAATCATCCAGCATACCATTCCAATGCTTTCTGAACAAAAACCGGTTCAACAAAAATTGAGGAAAATACATCCAAACTTAGAGAGCCAGATAAAATCAGAACTCAATAAACTCTTGAAAGCAGAGATTATTTTTCCTGTTCAGCACTCAAACTGGGTCTCCAATATGGTGCCTATTAGGAAGAAAAATGGTGACTTCGGGATTTGTATAGATTTCAGAAATCTAAACAAGGCAAGTTAGAAAGATAATTTCCCATTACCTACCATGGAGAAAATACTCCATTCAGTAGCAGGTTCTGAGCTAATGTCCTTTCTAGACGGTTTTTCAGGATACAACCAAATTCTGGTCCATCCTGATGACAGACTCAAAACTACTTTCAGAACAAAATGGGGAACTTACGTCTATCAGAAAATGCCTTTTGGACTTATTAACACAGGAGCGACATTCCAAAGAGCAATGGATATAGCCTTCAAAGGATTGATCAACAAAATAGTAGTCGTCTATTTAGATGATATTACTGTATTTTCTAAAAAGAGATCCAACCATTTACATGATTTGAATCAAATCTTTGAACGCTGTAGAAGGTATGGTATTTCACTTAATCCCAAAAAATCCTTCTTTGCTCTAAATCAAGGAAAGCTCTTGGGCTTTATCGTTTCCAATGATGGTATTTATATTGATCCTGACAGGATTAAAAAAATTTCTGAAATCCCATTTCCTCATAACAAAAAATCCATGCAGTAATTTTTAGGTCAGATGAACTTTGTCAAAATATTTGTTCCCGATTTTTCTCATATAATTTTACCATTACAAACCATGATTAAGAAAAATTCAGTGTTTAGATGGGGGTCTGTGGAAAAAGAAGCATTTTATTTAATCAAACAATCAATAATCAATGCCCCCGCTTACACTCCTAATTTTTCTAATCATTTCACATTGTACACTATCGCGCCTGATTCATCTTATGCAGCGGTACTCACTCAGATTAATGATCACGACTTGGAAGCACCGATTTCATTCTTTAGCTCAAATTTTCAGGGTGCAGAACTAAATTACTCCGAAGTTGAAAAACAAGCCTTTGCTGTGTATAAAGCCATAAAACACTACAGGCCCTTCCTTCTAAAAGCCCATACAAAAGTAATAGTTCCTTTTTCTGCAGTAAGGCAATTACTGATCCAAAGGGAATTAGGTGAAAAAAGGGAAAATTGGGTTACAACACTTCAAGAATATGACTTGGAAATCAAGCTAGCAAAGATTGTTAGAGGCCAAGGTTTTTGCAGGTTATTAGCAGGAGCATCCAACATTCCGGAATCAGGTGATACAGATCATGTTGAAGAAATCAACCAGATAAGTATTACCAATTCTGAATCTCAATATGCATATTTAATCTTTTATTTGAAAAATGGACATGCCCCTCCTAATCTTTCTTATAAAAACAAACGGGCCATTAGATTAAAGGCAAAAAACTTCATTATCATTGATGATGTGCTTTTTAGGAAAAATTATGATTCAGTTTTATTAAGATTCCTGGAGAAACCTGAAGCACAAAAGGTTTTGCACGAGCTACACGATGGACCAGCTGGAGGACATTTTGGAGCTGACACAACAGCTCACAAAATCATTCATGCTGGATATTACTGGCCCACCTTATTCAGAGATACCCATGAGTATGTAAGGAAATGTCGAAGTTGTCAAGTCTCCAGTGGAAGACAAAGGAAACCAGCTTTCCCTTTGCAACCAGTCAACATTGATCAACCTTTTGAACAATGGGGATTAGATATCATTGGGGAAATTACTCCACAATCCTCCAAACAACATAAGTATATCCTTACTGCTATTGATTACTTTATTAAGTGGGTTGAAGCAATTCCATTAAAGACAACAAACTCTGAAGGAATTATAGAATTTATAGACCAGTTCATCATTACCAGGTTTGGTGTCCCAAATGCTCTTGTTTTTTATAATGCATCTTCTTTCTCTGGAAATGCCATGTTTGAGTTTGCTATTAAACGAGGATTTAAATTGAAATATTCTACAAATTACTATCCCCAGGGTAATGGTTTGGCAGAGTCTACCAATAAAAATCTACTCAAAATCATTAAGCAAACTATCGAACAAAATCATAAAAACTGGCACAAATCTTTAATATTCGCACTATGGGCTGATAGAATAACGCAGAAGGCCTCTATAGGTACTTCTCCATTCAATCTTGTATATGGGAAAGAAGCAGTACTACCGACCAATCTAGTGCTTCCTTCTCTAGCCCTAGTTCAGTTTATTGAAGAAAGCCCCTCTTCTTCTATCCAACTCAGACATGATCAAATTTTAAAATTAGAAGAAGAGAGAGAGAAAGCCAAAATTACTGATGCTAAACATCAGCAGAAAATCAAGTCATCATTTGATTCAGCTTCGTCTAGTTCTAAATAGTTGCAGGTTGGTGATCTAGTTCTAAAATGGGACAAAGCACATGAGGATAAAGGTAAACACACCAAATTCCAAAAGATTTGGCTTGGACCATTTCAGATCAGCGAGAAGATAGGCCATTCGACTCTCTTCCTGTTAATGGCCTCATCTTAAAGAAATTCTTCAATTGAGGAGTTAACCCCTTCTCTTTTAAATTCAGTAGGATTTGCAGTTTTTAGGACCATTAGGAAATAAAGTTGTAAAATAGCTTCTATTGGCCTTTGCTATATTGAAATGTTGCTCGAAAGAAGTGCTTTTAATATTTACTTTTGTAAAATAGAAACCTTAAACAAAAGGGACAATTTCTAGGAAATTAGGTATATTAACATTCTGAAGACCCCATTTTATTTTTGTGAAAATCCTCTCAAGATTTAGAAGTACTATAAATCATTTTAATGTTTTCAAACTGGCCACAAAAGGGTTACCAGTATCAAAACAGAGACTGATTCAATCTTAGCATCCTCAATTCTTACCTTGTCATCCATTTTCTCTTAAGGAGAAAATTGTCCATCCCATTCATCCAAGTTTATGATTACTCAGAGTGTAATTCTAAAATATCTGATATAAAGATAAGGGGTCTTATCACAAGCCTACTTACCATGATCATTGGGAAATAGTCTAACCGACATTACCAACATTGCATACCAAAATAGGGTAATGGCTTATAAGCATAAGACAAGGGGTCTCATCACGAGCCAGCTTGTTCGATTAGATTACAACCAGTGAATGGCATTGTCAAAAACAGCTGGCAACCAAACCAGGACAATGGCTTTTTATCTTACAAAAAATGGAAAAGAAAAGAAATACAAAATATGAAAACATGTTTTGAATTCATTCTTTTAATCATACTCTGAGATGGGAGGGGTCATGGACAATCAAATGGTTAAAAGGTATCCATGTCGAAACTATGAACGTTTGCTGGCAGCAGAGGCTCTACCTGTGACAAAGGAGTCGATTAAAAAGGCTAAGTTGGAAAGGTGTTTTGTTTTATCATTATCAACCAATAGAGGCCAATTTAAAACTTAGAATGTATTTAATTTTAACGAGAGAAGGAATTAGCAAAAAACATGCTTTTATTATATTCAGAATGTGTGTATACTTATTTATATTAGAACTTCCCTTTTTGATAAGATATCTATGTAAAGGAAGTTCAAATATTCCATTATTTTTTCAGAGATAACTGTTTCTTCTAGCGAATCGCCAATTGTTGTGCTATACAACAACCCCCCATTTCATAAAATTTTACTTTAGAAAACTATAATATGAAATGGGTCCCTTTTAGATTAAATTGGTATTAACCCATCACTCCTCTAAAGGTCCTGAAACAAACAAAACATTATAAAAACCTTTTTGAGTTGATAAATAATCGGTCTTAAAATAAAATGAATAATTCTTTATTATTGCGATAAAGCGATCGCAAGATTGCATATCGCAACAACAAAGGATGCATAACCATGACCGATTGATTCTCCCCGATGCGACAAGCGTGAGTAACCATCGGTTATCGGGAAAACAAACAATAAAAGGCCCCTCCCCTTGCACTGATGTGATATCGCAATCGGAAATCGGGGAATGCAATATGAATATAACGAACTCTCCTCCTTAAACCTCCTTATGCGAGTCAAGCGATATCGCTATCGGCGATCGGGGATTCCACAAAAAACTCAAATAATATTGCCCAAGGCTTCCTCCGATCGCCGATTGCGATAAAGCCAAATGCGACTTTCGAAAAAGATTGATATGACTTCGATATATTATATTAATTATCATGAAAAGCCTTTTCTCTTCCCGATAGTGATTCGCTTGCGTCCAACCGCCAAAAAATCAAATCCATGCTTAAATGATTATTCGGCAAATAAAGGATATAATGAGCATTTAAATGATTGACAGGTTTAAACGGCCAATTAATGGAGCAGTTATGCCTAAATCCCTTCAGAGATTGTATCCGCGGGAGCCTTATCATAAATCTTCCATTATTCATTAATTGACACAATTCCTCCATACTTGGTTTTCGCCATCTATTCTCCGCAATACGTTCACTTTTCTCTTGTGCAGAGTTTTTCCGCAGTAGCGATTTCAGACCAAATGGGGAAGAAATCTAAGAAATCTGGAACGACTTCAGCTTCTGCGGTAACAGGACAACATGCCACCAATCCGGGACCAAGCAAAAAGGGATTAATCTCAGATACCACATGTCTCGGCCTCAGCAGTACTACTTGGCAGAACATTTACAACCTGGTTGAAGCCGAGGAACCTCAGCGAACATCGGTACAAGCTACAACAGGCTCAAGCGAGAAGTCTGATGCTACTCTAAAAGATTTGGCTGATTCCTACCTGCACAGGATAGCCGCTCGAGAGCAAATTCTTCCATATATGGATGTGGTGAGATGGGCAATTGAAGAAATTCCAATTACAAACAGAACATTCTGCACTGTTGATGGGAGAGTATTCGGTTCATTTCAGCCCAATGATTTGAGACAAATGTACCATTTGCCCGAACCGGAGAAGAAGTATAATAAATCCTTCCTGGAGAAGTTTAGAGATGAGAATGAAACTGAGTCAGAGCCTATACGGGAATGGAGACAAAACCCGGCGAAACACAAACATGAGTCTTCGGGTAAGTACTCCGTCGACTCCTTATGCTCTCCTTATTGTTATGCTGGAGTCATGATGTGTCGAATGTGGGGATTGCATGATTCTTCAAAATTTTCCATGGAGATGGTACCTTTGATGGAAGCAACATGTAATAGTGAAATCATGGATTGGGGGACTATATTATCGGATAAGTTGGCTACAGCTATTCTTGAATTTAGAAACAAATCCCGTGTTACTGATAGGTTCATCCCTCCATTTTACTTTAGTGCCTATATTTTGGACACCCTCTGTTTTAATTCCGAGTTTCCTGTGTTAGGGTGGAGATGGACTCCACAGGACCCTATGCCTATTCATATCTACCACCAGAAATTATGGAAATCTCATTATAAACATCACTTATATCAAGTCTGCAATGGATTCATGCTACCTATTTACTATGCAATTTTTGATAGACCTGCCCCTAAGATCTCCTCTAGGCAGAGATTGACTTGACAGCCTTAGGAACCTGGTTTGGAGAAGAAAAATTCACTTATGTAAGAGTTTTCGGCAGTCAGGCCAGGCCTCAGATCCTCCTCTTGTATATACCAGACAAACTATTAGCTCGAGAGATAGCATATCAGCTTACAACGGCATCAGCTACAAAGACTCTCAGAAATTCAAAGAAGCAAGTTTGGCCTCCTTTTCCTCTAAGGTGTGGCATCTATACTCTGCATGATTATAAACATGCATAGAAAGAGGCGGAAAAGATTAACATCCTAAGTCTCGCCACTCTGCATAATAGACGTTTCGACCCGAATAAAGTCGTCTATAATGTTCTAGACCAGGCCAAACTCACTAAATTTGAACATAAGGAAGATGAGTTTGACGACCTGTTCTCCTCAGCCGAGTCAATATTTCAGGTGCAGCAGCTAGCTAGAATGAGATACCATGATGACGGGTTAGTAGAATTTAATATACTTAGAGAGCAAAGGTTGCAAACTCTGCCTCTAGATTTGTTAGCCACTGCCCTGATGATACAACCAAGCGAGCCTGAGCAGCATCTTACCAGCGAACCTCCTGCTACATCCGAAATCTTTGAAGAAGTCCAAAGAAGAGAGCGGGAGGAACTCTGGAGGTTAGAACAGGAAGAGGCAAAGAGGAAAGAACAAGAGGAAACACAAAGGAAAGATAGAGAGGAAGCAGAAAAGAAAGAACATGAGAGAATACGGGAGGAGGAACAGAAAAAGCAACAAGAGCAGAGCAGCAAGGAGGTGAGTGTTGACACTCAAATTGATCCAAGATTTCTCTAGGAATGGCAACAATTTAATTCAATTATAAGAAATCTTGAGAACTCAATGGATGTCGATACATCCAAAGCGGCCAATACATAGGATACAGCATCAAAGGAGGTTCCAAGCAAAGGAACCGGGCATCGAAGGTAAGCAATTTGTTGAAAGAAAAGGATCAAGTGATCGCTTCACTACAAGCACAGCTATCGGAGGAACAACAGAAGACAGAACAACTACAACAGCAATTGTTCACGCAGCAACAGTTAAATAACTAGCTCAACAAACAGTTGCATGAAGAGAAATAGAGGGCCGATTCGGGAGCAATTCAAAGACAAAAAGAATTATCGGAGGCATTATCAAAGTTGAAGGCAATGAATGAACAGATGGCAAAGACAAAAGATGAGCAAATTGCTCAATTATCAGCTCAAGTAGAAAAGTTCAAGAGTCTTCCCCAGCCTGCCGAGTTCAGAGCAGAGGCAATACAGATTAACAAGGCATTAATAACACAAATAAGATTGTTGTGTCATGAAATTGCCCAAGTTGAACCTCTGTGTGACATAACAACATCTATAATAGACAAATCAGTTGATTCCAGGCAAGATTTAGAGCAAGCCGATGACACTTTAACAGATTTTCTTACTTGGTAGGACTCTAATGAGGGACAGGCAGCAAACTTGCCCAAAATTTTAGAATCCCATAAAGAAATCCTATTCATGGAGTGGCAGTGCCAATTAATGAAAGTAGAGAGAGCGGTTTCTAGATGCAAGTTATCTACGAGCAATTTAATTGACTTGATCAACAATACTCTCTATTTATCTAACATGATTTCTCAATGTACACCACGTAAATTATTATCAGCCAAGACATTGGAGCAGTCATGTCACCAAGAGCTAGAAAAGAATGGGAGATTGATCTCAGGAATTAAAAGTTTAACTTGGGACACCTATTGGTTGTTCCTAGTAAAACCATACAGCCAGAGAGCCGCCCTCAAATGCCTAACGGATGCAATCGTGTGTATCATTCCTGATATACATGATGCCACCTATGCTGCTCAAATCAATTCTCGTCTCAGCCGCCCTCAAGAAGTGGAACCAATGTTGGCAATATGCCAACTCAGGACAAAAGGAAAACAGCCAGAATGATGAATCATTGTTGCTGATTACCAGATCACTGTGGGAAAGATATTCAAGATTGGATTATACCAATTTAGTAGCATTTTAATTTTGTAGTTTGTTAGCTTAGTTTAGTATTTATAGACCCTTTCATGCATTTAGAAAGGGTCGTAAGTTTTTGTATATGACTTAAGCTTGAAGTTGCACTACTGTACTTCAAGGATATTCTTTTATGAAAATTGGACCAATCTTTCCAGATTTTGATAACGAAGCTTTTATGTGGATGTGCACTACTGCCTTTACTTAAAAGTATTTCTGAGTCGGAAGAAGGAATTCAAATTGCGATTGGCATTGGGAATGATTCGCAGCTCATATGGTACTATTATCTATGTCTGAGTTTATTCCTTTTATGTGAATTGTTGTTTGGTCATTCTTGCTACTATTGAATATGTGAATGTGTTTTAACAATAGACTTTATACTTTCCACTATTGGATGTTTACAGTTTGCTATTCTTTCAATCATGCATGTATCAGTAATATAAAAAGAGAAGTGTAACAATGTTTCATCAATTACTTCGTTCAACTATTTGAACAAAGCAATTATCATTTAAATGAATGTCTTTGTTTATTGAATAGTGTCATCTATATGCCTATCAGCGAACACAGATCACTAAACATTGCACTTAAGAATAGAAGCTTCCCGGGATAAAATAGTCATTTACGTTTTCGCTCATAGAATAAGTCCTCTATTTATTATCACTTATTAGAAAACCAGTCATTCATCCACCCCCTTTTATTCATTACTGGGAAACTGGTTCCATTATATCCAGTCGGAGCCACCATCCCAAACGGAAAAGGAGCTGTATTAAGGTCCGGACCGGGTGGTTATCCCCCGATGTTGATGTAACGATTTTCGGGGCATCAACAGATCCCAAAGTGTACCCACACTCATTCAAAGAAGAGTTTAGCAATGGTTTCTACTATGATATTCTTCTTGCAGGCCGCTAGAATGGTCATCTTTGAGAATTTGTCGACGACCACAAAAACACAATCGTTGCCATGCTTAGTAGAAGGAAGGCCCGACATGTAATCCATGGAGATGGATTCCCAAGGTCGACTAGGGGTAGGTAGCAGCATATAGAGGCCTTGCTTCTTGATGGTTGGTTTGGCAATGGCACAGGCAATGCAGGATCTGATGTACTTCCCACATCATGTCGAAGATTTGGCTAGTGGAAATACCTTCGAGTACTGCCACTGTTTTCTCGACCCCGAAATGGCCAATGGCTCGACTGTAGTGTGCTTCCCAAATCTTCTTGGCTTGCTCGCTTGAAGGTACGCAAAGGTGTCCCAGGTGGCATACCAGGGCATCCTCGAGGTGAAAATCTGGAACTTGCTGACCCTCCAAGAGCATCTGGTATGTGTGGCCGAACTCTAGGTCGCTTTTGTAGAGAAGTGGCCAATCAGAAGTCTTGTGCCCAAAAGAGTTGAGCACAGTGGTTAACGCCATAATCAATGGTCGGATGAGGCATTCTGCAACATTATTGGTGCTACCCTTCGTATACTTGATATTCAAATGGAACTGTTGCAGGTATGTGGACCACTTTTGATGGTGATCATTCTGAAACTTCCCTTGCATCTGTATGAACTGCAAGGGTCAGTGGTCTATGTGGATGATCGTTTCCTTCATGTAATGCTTCCATTATCGACAAGCCTGCACAATGGAATACATCTCTTTTTCATAAGTGGGATACTTTCGGACTGTGTTTGAAAGTGTCTCACTATGATATTCCACTGGATGCTCCTGTTGAGTAAGGAATCTCAAATGGTTGTTGCAAGTTTGGTAAAGTGAGCACTGGTGCAGAGAAGAGGTGATGTTTCAACTCTACAAATGCCTTCTATTGAGATTCAGACCAAAATAATTTTTATTTCTTGGTGACTTGACTCAAGGGCCAAGTGATATGAGAGAATCCCAACACGAACCTATAGTAGAAATTGGCAAGACCCAGAAAACTACGAAGCTCTGTCAGAGTGGTTGGGGCTAGCCAATCTCGAATGACTTGGATCTTGGCTGGATCCACATGCACCCCTCGTTCATCAATAATGTATCCCAGATACTGAACCTGGGTCATGCCAAAAGTGCATTTTTCCAAATTGGCACACATCTTGTGTTGTCGTAGTGTTTGGAGAACCTGTTGGATGTGGTGGAGGTGCTCTTCCCAACTCTAGCTGAAGATCAGGATGTCATCCAAGTATACCACTACAAATGAGTTGGTGAATGGCTACAATATGTCATCCATCAGCCTCATGAAGGTTGCAGGAGCATTCATCAACCCAAAAGGCATAACCAACCATTCAAAAAGGCCCTCCTTGACTTTGAAGGCAGTCTTCCACACATCAGAGGGTTTGATTGGTACTTGGTGATAGTTGGACTTCAAGTCGTACTTGCTGAAATATTTTGCCCCTTCAGTTGGTCCAAAAGGTCATCAATCTATGGGATCAGGTACTTATTCTGGACAGTGATCTTGTTCAGCGCCCGGTAGTCAATACAGAGTCTCCAAGTCCCATTCTTCTTCTGTACCAACATGATCGGGCTCCCATAGGGCGATGAACTCAGATGGATGTGACCTTTATGCAGCAGCTCCTGAATCTGCCTCTTGATTTTTTTGTTCTCCATAACAGAGTGCCGATAGATTGGTCCATTGGGCAGTGATGCACCTGGGGTCAAATCGATGGAGTGCTTGACCTGACAGTGTAGAGGCACCCCTATGGGGGAGGTGAAGATGTCCTCGTACTCCTCCATGACCTTGTCCATCTATTGTTGCCGTGCGGAGGGGCCATGTCTGGAGGTTGTGAGCCATCGTCTTCTTCTTTCCCTAAGGGTGTATCATCAAGAAAACAAATTTCCCTGGTTTGGAAATGAGATTACTGCATTTTTTTGCAGTAACCAAAGAGATGGTGGTAGGTGGTGCTACCTCTGGTATCCTATACAACTTATTTCCAAAAGTAACAATAACAGCACAAGGCCTTGACTCATACATAGCATGTCACTTCCATAAGTATGGTTGGCCTAATAATACATCACAAACATCAAGGGGAGCAATGTCACATAATACCTCATCCCTGAAGGGCTTGATGTTGTATGGAAGGTGGTATTGTTGGCTCATGTGAGGATCTTGTCCTTGGTGAAGCCACCCGATGGTGTACGATTGTGAATATGTTGTGGTCGGTAAGCCTAGCCACTTCACGACCTCTGCCAAAATGAGGTTCTTTTGGCTCTCACTGTCGACAATGAACTATAGCGGGGAACCCTTTACCCACATCTAGGAGTGGAAGAGAAGCTCCTCCTCCTTTGGATCTTCAAGTTCCTCCTTCTAGATCTTCGTGGTGGCAATGGTGGTGTTGGGATTTGCATCGATAATCTGCTTCCCTTTGTCATTCCCCTTGTCGGGTTCTGACTCAGAGTCATAACATGCATCTGATTCCGAAGCCTTTAGCTCGGCCACTAGTAACTGCTTGGCCCGACACTCACTTGTGTTGTGAGTGGAGCTCTTATGGAGCTCACACCACTTTCCTGTGTCCTTCTTCGGCTTTGCAACATTTTTCTTTACTTGCAGCTTTAGTGGGTTGTCCTGGGCTACCCCACCTTGGCTTTGTCCTTTGTTCTATGATTTGGGGGCACCTTTCCCTTGCTTCAGATTCACAGATCCAAAGTCTCGCTTCTTCTGTTTAAACTTTTGCTCGATCTTGACCGCATATCGATATGTCGTGCCGAGCGAGGAGATGTCCAGGAATTCCATCTCATCCTGGATGTACCTGTGCAGGTAGCCAAGGTACTTGAGAATCAAATGCTTCTTAGAATCCTTGATACCCAACTTCGTGCAAAGGGTATGAAAAACATTGGTAAACTTTGGCACATCTTGTCCCTACCTTGTCGCAACATTGTCCACTTTATGTGTTTATCCTCATAGCTTCTGACAGGGTAGTACTTCTCTTTGATGGCATCTCGGAATGAGTTCCAAGTGGGTGCGACTGAAAACAATGAATTTGTACTTTCATCCTTCTGCTCACAGTAGGTTTCCCACCAATCCTTGACATGGGGGGCTGCTTTGAGAAGTGCGAAGGTGATCTTTTCCTGGCTGGAAAAATCATGAACAGCAAAATATCCTTCTAGCAGATTTAACCATTTATCTACAGCATTTGCATCTATCTAACCCTCAAATATGGTAATGTCAAAGTTAATTTGTACCTTAAAGGGTGTGGCACTTCTAGAGTAGCTGTCAGAAGTAGATGCGTCGCCCCTGGGTAGTTGTTGAAGGATCTGGGCAAAGTTGTCCATCATTGCATTCCTTTGTCACTCGAGGGCTTCCTCGAGAAAGATTTTGATAGGATCTCCTACCCCTCGTCTTTCTTTTCATCCGCCATGGCAGGCCGTCGGGATTTGCGAGGTTGGTCTTGCAAAGGTTCGACCAGTTCAAGCCCTAACTCCTTATATCCCGACCTCATTGGGGACATGCAAAGAAAAACAGAGAAAGAGCAGACCGCTCTGATATAACTGATCTGGATTTAAACAAGAACGCTACAAATTACAGATATAACCATAAATACAAAGATGAAATAGAAATAACCCTTCATTTCATGAATATCAAATACTGAAATATGCTTACAAACATAATGGAAATAAAACTAGCTCGGGCGATGGTAGCTTATCTCTAAGAAGAGATGTGTCGGCTACATGCCTCTGAACTGTGTTAAAATAAGGCTCAAGGGCCTTTTTATTATTGAACAAAAAGAGCAAACCCTAAACAACCAAAACGCTAGCCTGAGGAGATGTAACACCAAGAGTTTATGGACCCCGTTGGGGTGACTTGGACAGCCAAATTCCCGGGGTCGCAACTTGGTCATATTATCTATGTTTGACACGCATGATAACCCATTGGAAAGATCTCTCCGAGGACTACGATGGAAAAAATGATTTTTGATAATAAAAAAAATTGTTGGCAATAGATTTCCAAAAAAATGTTGTTTAGGGCCTCAAAACGACTCCGGAAGTTTAGGACCCGAAAAACTACTAAAAATAGTAAATTGTGCTACAATTAAGGAAACTGAAAACTGAAAGAAACAATGGTAGGGTTCCAAGTGGAATTGGCGGGTGGCCACCAATATCCACTTAGATCACTTAGGCTAGGTGAGACTGCGCATTGCACAATCCCAGTGGCCAAGTCTTAGGACTGGCTCCTAGAACTGTGCAGTGCACACTTGGGGCTACACCTTGGAAGCCTCTATGCAATTCCTAGAGCCAAGGCAGAGCCTTGAGATCCATAAATGTGTAGTGCATGTCAGGGAGGAGCGAAATCCAGGCCAAGGAAGCCTAGATCTACCCAATGGGAGCATGAAAATGCATAAATCTGAAGGTGGAAGTGATGGTGGTTACAGATCTGAGTGAATGATGATGCATACAAATAAAATGAGTGCAGAAATCAATCAAACTGAAGAACAATGAAGCGTGTGGAGAGAATCGCCGGAACAATGACCGTTAGTGCAAAAACTAGGTAATGCATGCGACGCTTGGGAAAGGAAATGGAAAACTTAAAACAACACTTCGACAAGTTAAAACAAATCAAAATGCCAACATTCATTCAATGAAATGGGTAGAACAACACTCTCACAAGCCAAGCAAACAAAAGCGATAGAAAAAACAGCAAAAGACTAGAAAAGCAAGACTTACCTGGAAAAGTTGTGACGATTGTGCCAAAGGTTCCTAGACCTTCTCCGGAATGCCAAGGCTCCAAGATCAATTTTTCAAATGAGCTATGGCGGCGTCTATTAAAAATATTTGGTTGATTTAGATTTATGAAGCGAAGGCCAAAAATCTAGGAAAAATCAACACTTGGTTGTAGTTTCCAAAAATAACTCAAGTGCCACCTCGGACTGTTAAAAATAGATCCCTATTTTTTAGGGATGCTTCTTCACTTTTTGCCTTTTTCTTTTCGGGAAATGCTGCCATGCATGCCAAGAGAGATTGCGTAGTTCCAGGGAGAACTGGACAACTCATTAGCTCATGCATCGAGTAGCTGCTGAGGGAAAAGCTTTTGTGCAATTTCTGGGCTGAGTGGCCCTATCTGCCTCTCATGCTCTATGCAATTTCCCAGCAGAAGGTTGGGTGTCAACTGGCTCTGCACAATTCTGGAGATGAAGGCTGACTGTTGGCTTGGACTGCATAATTCTCGAGAGCAAGGCTGGTTGCCCTCAAGGATTGTGTAGTTCAATAAGGCAAGCCTAGAACCGAGTTGAAACCAAGTCAAGAGATCGGCTTGGGTGTTAGACAGTAAGTTAGGTAAGAAGCACAAGCCATACTACAAAAGATAAAGCTTAATCAAAGCACAAGTACCTGGGTCAGTATGAGATAAGCTGTTGTGATTTAGGTAGGAGGCTCCAAAACGAAGCATAGGCAAAATTTTGGAGGGTGGTTGTAGCCGCTACAACTGAACCTTTCAAATATCTTTAATAGAGGTTGGGAGTGGTCTCTCCTCGATAAGGGGGAGTAGCACACTAATTTTACTCACTTAGCTCTCTGATTTTTTAACAAGAAGTGTTGTTGTCAAGGGGAGCATATGCAGTTGTAAGGAGAGATGGTAGATAGGGGGGGTCCTCATCCCAAAGCATATGTAACCAAACACTATGAAAAGTTGCACATAGAAGAAGAGTTCCAAATAAGAAGCAATGTTGTCCAAATCAATTTCTCAATATATCCAACATAAATTATCAATTGGGGATCACATACTTTCAGGCACTACACCACATGTGCAAGAATAATACATTAATGCACTTCTTACCCTGTCATTGTAGAAAAACAAAGCAAACTAACTCTAAGAAAATAAGGGCTACCAAGGACACTTCTATTGGACAAAAATCTTTAGAAAGGTTTTGTTCAAGTCTCGGGGAAACAGTATTTCACTCAATTTGAGTTAAGTGTTCATGCCTCATTCAAAAAACAATAATCAAAGTCATGTCTTCATAAAGACATCAATGCATTGTGACCTACAAGTAAATAAAGCAAGGAAATTGCAAATAAAGAAAGGGAAGGAGTTATGAGATATGATCATTAGGGTTGCACACAAAGCCCCAGCTTAACAGTATACAAATCTGTCATGTTGGTTGAACCAAATGGTTGTGCAACCAGGAGAGTTACAGAGTGTATCGTTTTCATTCAATTATCAATCTTGCTTCTACAACTAAGCAACATTTGTAAGAAGAGAATCATTTAATAAACTAAGAAATAATCACGCATTGTCATTCTAAGTTATACTACAACAATAAAGGAAAACAAGGCAATGTGGGTTGAGTCGGTGGGGTCTCCCAACTAGCGCCATGACAAATAAGAAACTATAGAATCAAAATTTAAATTATATAACCAAGAATCTAAAAACTTTGCATCAACACTTTGTTATTAAGGAGAAAGATCATAATTTCACAATCAACAGTTCCAATGATCAAACAATCAACATTCCTTTTATTACAGGGATGAATGATTCATAAACCTAGCTACCCTACATAATATTTACAACCCCCCTCCCCAAAACCTTCTCTTTGTCCGTTAATTTATACAAAAGAGAAATTGGGACGAATTGGAATTAATTCCCCTAAGTTTGGACTATTAATCATCGATAGTTTTACAAAATATTCTCTGTATGTTTTTTAGTAGATCTTGGTTATAGAAAAGCTTAATGTCAAACTAAACTTGATTTCTCTAACCTAAAACCATCTGAGGATAGCTTTGATTTGGTTGCTTTGTTTGGGACGCAACTTGACATTGGGCACAACCAAAAAGGTACCCCTAAAAGAATCGTGTGTATCTTCCAATCCATTCTCTTTTAAGGAAAATTATTTGGGATTAACCTAATTGGGGGTGTTTTGAACAAAACCCATGTCGCACAACTTTTAGATTCTTCTTCATTGCTCCAAAAATCGTCTCTAAAGTTTGTCACTCATTTCTTCTTGACACACTTTGAGTGAGAAATTGATTGTGATATGGACACATGTGGAATCATCTTAGATGCAATATAGATAACATGAAACCATGTCATAAACTCTAGGAACAAAACCCATGTCTCATAATTCAACCTAGAGTTACGTACATACACCAACCTCATAGGTAAATTATATGACTACATAGGAGTTACAGGAATATAACTAGTAAAAATTTACCATTAGTAAAATCAAGCATAATCCTCTCTAATATGTTAAAAATAAAGTAAAATAATGATAGTCAACATTTTTAAGCTTGTTGCGATATACTCATGGAGAAACATGGTATGAAGGGAAATGAGTAGTTGATAGGATACAGTGAAATTATCTGGAAAAGATGTTTCAAATGGTGAGAAGATGACAAATTGACAACCCAACATCTCTCCCACACCTAATGTTTTGCACGTCCTCGTGAAAACAAGGTAGAGTTGTCAATACTTGAATAATCCTTCACTTAACCCTATTCCATCTGCTAGTTATTTGGAAAATCGTCCCTTCTAAACTTTTCGTATGGATCGCTTGGGGAATGATACCCCCTATAATTCCTTAGCTTCCTAACTTATTATTGTTGCACCTATTCTGCCTTAATCTCATGTATCATAAAAAGAATAGATCATGGTTTCTTTCAATGAGCCAACTTAGACATTTTTTACATCAATTCTCTTACAATCTCTACAACAACCATTCTTGTCATTCCATCAACTTTGTCATGTTGTGGGTTAAATCCTACAACATCAGCAGCAACAATGTATCCTAATTTTTTTTTCTCAATGTTCATGACATCATGAAAATATAGACCATCGGCTCTAGATGGGAGATTCAAGGCAATCGACATCAATTGAGATATAAACACCTTTCATGCTTCTCCAAGTTTATGATTCTCCAAGAATTCATGGTTTTTACTGAAACTATGCATTTCATATTATTCTACTCCAAATCAAAATGAGCATATAAATGAAGAATATCCATAAGCCCTCCAAGGTGCCCTTAATGTTGACTTATTCCCCCATTCAACACCATAAACATAAAAAAATTCAAAGTTGCACATGCAAATCATGTGGTTGCAACCTTCAACCAATTCAATCATGTGCTTGCAATTTGTACACCACGTCCACCTATTGTTCTTTATAGGCAAATGCAACTTTGCATCTACATGGAGCAACTGAGGAGCACGTCTTTGATACTCTTGTCATGACATCCCACCATGCCAATGAACCTTACATTCGACATAATGAGCACCCTATCGTTGTTGGAAAGGGATGGGAGGATGAGAAAGCTTATCATGACCTTCCTATTCTTGATAGGGTCATCAAATTAGAGTAGCTAAGATACAGCCCGCACAATTGGGTACAATATTAAATTATTTCCATCTTAAACCAATGGATGGAGTGGAGGCTCCCCCAATAAAAATTTTAGAGAGTCGTCGATAGTTTTCATCAATCCCTCATCTTCAATTACACAATATTTCATTTTGTACTAATGTTAAGAGAGCTATTATACTTCATAGCCCAATTTTGATTATACACATCATTGGATTTTGTAGTCGTCAAGGATAATTTCTAACCATTAACAAAGCTACCAATCTTTTTTTCAATGTAATCCTCCACAACATGATCATCTAAGCCTTTAAATTCTTACAAACCAATAATGAAAACATGTTGTCAACTATCCTCCCTCATGCATAGCTTCCTCCTATCACAAAGAAGATCATAGAGTTTACCCTCATAATATCAAAAAAAATGAAGCCACGAGCAGAATCCCTAGTTTCAGTATAGAGGTTGGTACATTGACTCAAGTATAACCCCTGTCGCCTTAAGAATCAAAGGTTGCATTGTATATGTCATTCCACTGCCAGTTTGACCATATGCAAATCACGTTCCATTCTAGTAAAAGCAAATAAAATCCAATGGTTCCTCGCTCTCCATGGAGGTTCCATAGCTTATTCTCAAGCATCTTATTACTCGAATTTTCATTATTTCTAGCACCCTTTTCTGAAGCACATTTCCCTGCCAACAGTCTTATTCGAAAGTCCTTCGCCTAAGGATTTTCTCAAACCATTATATTCCAAACATTTTGTGTGTAACAACTACGATTAGGAAGGGATTCTACTCACCAGGATACCTAGATTCACATATGAATGTCCTCCTGAGCATGCACCAATAGGGAAATTTAACTTTATCCAGGGCGTACACAACCTTTTCCCTCAATGGAAGGGTACAACATATGTACAATTTCTCCCAACAGAAATTTGGGGCAAGATCTATCTTGTGCTTCATCATAATTGCAAGAAAGCCTACAACAATCAACTTTCAACTGCAATACCCCAAGATATGTGTACTGCAAATTCATGTTTTACAAGAAAAAATGGTTGAGAGGATGTATAGTTACTAAATGATGTTCAACTTGTCTGAAGGTGATGGGAGATATTAGTAAGCCCTCTGAAGGATTTCTTTTCCTCACAAAACAAAATTTACACATTGTATCTACAACATATTCGATGGATCTCATAACCCATACAAAAACACATTATAGCCGATAGAAGGCTCATAAATATGTATGGATTCTTCTGAAGGTAACAAAAACACTTCCGTTAATACCATAAAGATGGCCTATATCGAGGTACACCTAGAACACCATGAAGTAGATAATGGTTCATCTAATGACATTTTTTCAACAAGTGCAGTTGATCAAAAAACAAAATACGAGCAAGAATACAACCATAATACTCAGTATTATCACATTGGTTCATACTGGATAAAAATATATTAAGGAAAGGATGGAATATTAGGGATGTGTTGACGGCGATGGAACTGCCAACATTCAGGGGATCACCCTAATATGAAGTCCCAACTAGTCCTCACACCTTTTGGACTAGGATTCCCAGTAGTGGGCGGTAATGTTATGCCTTGACCGTGGAAACGCGCAGAGGGAAGTATGATAACTTTGGGTGAGAGAAAGTGTGTGACCCTACAAAGAATTAAGTGCGATGCATGAAGGTTCCAACACACGAAGGGAAAAGGAAGTGTGCCCCTTGGAAGCCTATAATAGTACAAAAATTGAAAGGAATACACGAGCAAAATGACATCACAAGCTAAGAAGTGGAATAGTTCACAAGTTAAAGCGATGAATTAATACAACAACACGCATTCAACAAGATTGATACAAATGCAAATGAAATAGCTCATAAGCATATGTGTAAGTTAAATAACATAAATTGCAAACACAACAAGAATAATCCTACTATATTCACAACATATGCATGAAAGCGTGTTGGCTCTGATTTTATTATTATTAGTGAAAGTTCCATTCATACATACACCATTGACGACCACTAGCCCCAATAGTGGAACATTAAAGTCAAGAACACCTGCTCCTCCAAATAAGTATACTCGTTCTACACTATGGAGAAGCCAAGGCTCTTCACAACACTCCCAAGCTCCCTTCAACTCCCCTTTGTGACCTTTGGACTACCCTCGTGACTATTCAACTTCTTTAAAAAATGACACATTACATTACATGATGACTCTTCATATTCCAATGTTGACACTTGGAATTTCACTTACAACATAATTACAAATAATATTAAATTTTACACTTGTACCCATATAAGACAAAATAGGGTAGAGACAACTTGATAGCCTAACGAGACACAACACTATGATGTTGGAGTTTGGGAGAAGTCTAGCTCAGCGACCTCCACTTGCTGCTTCTTGGTCACATATTGGTGCCAAGCTTGATACTGTGTGATGATGTCCCCAAATTGTGTAATAGTGTCTTGTTAGAACCAAACTCTAGCCTCCATGGCATCTTGGTGCATTGTCTTCAAACCTGTGTCCAGTTTGTTTTTGAAGCATGAATAGCATGGTTCTGACTTTGACAGGACCACCGATGAAATTTTGCATGTTCCATCTGTTCAGCTCCAAGTCTCTCCTGGTGGCATTCTGTCTCTGCTACTCCAATTACTCTTCGACCTCCTTTCGGACTTGGTTCTTGGGTTTAGCTTTGGTGAGTGAACCAACTGATGGGATCTGGTGTATTATAACCAAGACATCCATACGATTGAATAACCATACATATGAGGCTTGAATGCTGCCAATGAATGAGGCAAGCTGCTAATTGTCCTGAATCAACATTCGAACATTCATTTTCTACAACTCTGCCTGTGGCTTCATTTTCTTCACTAAGTAAAGCAATGCCCCTTTGTACCGCATTGTCCACTCTTGCACATAGGCAATGGTATCTTGTATTTTCTTGAGAGTTTTAACAAACTCTTTGTTTTGTTGGTGTAAGCCATGCAAATAGACAATTGCTTTATGTACGGTGACAAACCCATCATAGAGCTTACACATGGTTTACCCAAGTGTTGATACTTCAGCAAGTATCGCTTCTCTCATCTCCTTCAAGTACACTTGTGTCGAAATTGCATTCTACAATGTTGCTCAAAGTTGTTTTGTCTCTTTCCTCGCAACCTGAAAGTTTTGTTCTAGTTGCTCATTCTCGATCATCAAATACTGGACATTTTATCTTGTTACTCATGCGTAGGCCAAGTTGGCTACGCAATAGAATTTGGATGCTTCCTGGTGTCTAATACTATCACCCTTTCTCTAATGAATGTTGGTGATGCATGATCATCCGAAAAGTGCTTTCTCCATGCTTGTACAATCCTCATTTGGAACTGATTGAATGATAGATTGTACACATCCATTGTTGGATCATCATTAAGGAGAAAAACATCCCCTTGCTCGCTCAGGGCTTGCTCTGTTGTTGGAGGTGGTGGAGAGTGAGGGGTGACCTGTGGTGCTCTCAGAATTAGTTCAACATCTTCATGTTGTGGCTCTTGTTCCATATCCATGTATGTCACGTCAATCAGTTGATCAATTTACTAAGCAAGCTCCTCATCCTGCATTTGTTCAGCTTCCTTCTCAGTTGATGGTTGTTCCTGTTCCTACTCTTCAACTTGTATCATCGTTGTTTCCTCTATCATTGCACCTTGCCTTTGTTCTTATTCCTACTTCTGCTTCTCTTCTAATTCTTTCCTCCTCAACTCTTGTTCTTCCTTTAGCTTATGCTTTGTCTCCTATAACTTCAGTTCTACTTCTTGCAACCTCTGCTTTTTTCTCTTCCTCCATTATGCTCTTTGCATCCTTTGCTTCATATTTACTTCTGTTGCCAAAGCTGCATTCATGAGAAGAGGGTTTTCTTTCATCTTGTAGCTTTGTTTTCCCTCTGGAATGTTAACGTATGTTCCTCTTTCCCTTGTCTTGCATGGCATTGTTGCCTTCTATTGTTGTTGCTTCTAGAGTTGTTGTCATTTGTTGAGAAATTTGTGAAGACCATGCTAAATTGACCAAGTCATTGAATCTAGAGGCATTGTAGTAGTACCTCCAAGGATCCTCCTATGGACAATGAAATTCCCCACCAATCCATGAAAAGTAAACTCCTATACAGTAACAACCAAAAGTCATATACGCAGCAAAAATATTAAAATACTTCGTAGACAAAGACATCCATTGTAGGACAGTAATTGTGTTGGAACCTTTTTATATATATGAATGTTCTCCTTCAAATTTTACAACATACTATATATATCTTTTTTTTTAATAGTATATTTTATATGATTTTTTCTTTAATTTTTTTTTATCTTTATATGTACTTTTTTTTCTTTGACTATCTTCTTTTTTTCTTTATTTTTTTGTTTTGTTTAAAGGCCAAAGCCCTGAATGACGAAACTGGTGGAATGGAGAATCTCCAAGACTGGTGTAGTGAAACTCTTAAATCAGAACGACAAGAAGGTTGATGGGCAAAGGTCGAATCAAACGTAGCTCTAACACCAATGTAACAACCACTAGTCGTATACGCAACGGAAATATTAAAATACTTTGTAGACAAATACATCCATCATAGGATAGTAAGTGTAAATTATATATTATATAAAGAATTTATGTAAGATGATTCAATTGAGAATGAGGGTCATGTATTTATAGTAGCCAGGTAAGTACCCTTTCATGAATAGGCATGTCTCTAAGACATGCCTTTTCATTATTAACTAACTAACCATTAGTTAATTTACTTATTATTTATTACTATCTTTATATTATTATGATTAATATTTATTATCTATTTTTACATAATTTATGTTCATAACATCCTCCTATGGCCAATGAAATTCCCCACTGATCCACGAAAAGTGAACTCCTATACAATGGGTCCTTGCAAATACCGTGGGGATCATACGGATTAAAGTCCTTAGTGCCGAATTCAAATCTCACTATATCCTTAGCCTCGGCATCTGTGACTTTCAAGTTCTTTATCTTGTATAATCCAATCTGCAAAGGAAGAGTGGCCATGGTTCATTCTTCTTCCTATGCAGTGCTGCTGACAACCCTATGGAGAGATGGCATGATACTTCTTGCATGATCAGTTTGTCAGTGGCATAACTTGGTAAGACATGCAGAGGCTTCTCTCCACTAAAAACTCTAAAGAAGGTGCCACTTGATGAGGCATACCAATCTGTGATGTTTGTTAATGCCTCCATTGCTTCTTACGACATGCAAGGTGGATCTTCTTCAAATATAAGCTTGTACAATGGGATGATGAAGTGGTTAGTTAGTCGTTCCATTACTCCTCGATAACTGCATTCCAAAAGCAACTTGCAATAGATGTGCACGGCAGTTTCTCATGGTGTCCATGTCTAGTTCATGCTAGGAAACTACTGTTGCGCACAAATTGCATCCAGTAAGTTTGAAGACATATAGAACCTTTCTTGCTCACCCTTGGGTGGATTCTGAGCCTGTACTACATGGGCCTTCAATTTTCAAGCCAACAGATCGAACTGGTTAAACGACCTCCCATCATTCACCAATTGGTCCAATAAGACTTCCCACCCTTCAGGAAAGGTTTTCATACTCTCCTAACCATGGATTCTACAAGCAATGATAACCAAGAACTCATAAGCCCTCATGAGAGACTTTGTCTTGTACACACAAGTGGGTGTCTGTCGAAACTTTGATGGCTCTTTCACCCAACATTTGACAATGTCTCTTGTGTTCGCATAGTTGTTGGTGGAATGGAAGAGTGAGTCCATGCGCTCTACTGGATCGGGAAAGTGATACATTTGATGAAAGTCTTATGCCTAGAAGGTGGCAAGATTCTGCCCACTGACACTGCTCAAGGTCATGATCTTCTCATCATTGTGTAAGACAATCCAGCTGATGATATCTTCACAAGGGAAGGCGAGATACCTGCATGCAACCTTGTATAGCCCTGACTGCCAAATGCTGATATAAACTTGTCAGTCCCCTAAGTTTGCCTCAAAGTCCTTTGCAAAAGCATATTCAATCTGCTACCATGTCAATGATGATCCCTTCTCTCAACTGATGTTTGCTCAACTACTTCCCCGATACTACTCTCAGTGGTTTCCTTTGAAGCAGCTCTCTTATATGCCATGGTAAAAGTGACTGCTGGAGAGGTGCTCAATAAATGTTGTACCTGTGGGACAGAAAGGGCACTCATGGAAAGAAAATGCTAGTCTTAAGAAAATCTACTTACAAGGCAAGTTCAAGCAACAAACCGGGCATCAGATGGTGAAGATTGCAAAAATTTTCTCTCGCAAGAGGGATTGGCTGCTTGTGGGAACTGCGCACTGTGCTGTCCCAATAGCCAAGGTGGAAGCTTGATGGTTGAAACTATGCAATGTGTAGTTCAGCCTCGAAAAATGCCTAGGAGAGACTGCGCATTGCGTGGTCTCGGTGGCCAAGAAGACAAACTGGCTCCTGAAACTGTGCAGTGAGCAGTTGGAGCTAATTTGGAATATGCACTACGTAATTCAAGAGGCCAAGCTTGTGGCTCGAGCTTTAGGATTACACAGTGCCAGTTAGGCAAAGTGAAAATCGACCGACGGAAACCCAAATCTGCCTAAGGGAAGTCCGGAAAATGATCAGATCTAAGAGATAGTGCGAATCTAAGTGCAGATATGACTAAGTGAAAGTAAATGCATGTGAATCAAGTGCAACAATTAATCAAATGGAAAGAAAATGAAGTAAGTGAGGAGAGTTGCCACAATGGCAACCATTGGTGCAAAACATGAAAACTAATGTGACACTTGCGGAAGGCAACCTAAAACTTAAAAAAACACTTCTACAAGTTAAAAAATGTTGACACCTAATCATCAGGATTGGGTGAATAAATATAATCAATGTAAATAAATAATAAGAGATATGAATAGCCATCGGGACATGAAGTGAACAGTCTCCCTCATGTATATAATAAAGACCAACCTGAAGGAATAATATGAATTGATTTTTTTTGAGGAGTTACTGCCTGGTCTGACATGGTATTAGAGCCAGCTCTCGAAATTAGTTGTAACTCCCTTCTACCATTTTCTTACAGTTTGTCCACTGCCCCTTGTGGATTCTGTCTATTGTGCTCTCTGGGTTCTCTGCCATAACCGTTGGCTGCCATTGTCTACCATTATCTACGCCATTGCCTGTCATATTCCCTCCTAACAGTTGGCGTGCAAGGTAGGGGCACAAACCCACAATCGCCTTATTGAAAACCCTTTTGGTCCATCAAAATCAATGAATGAATTTCTAACACTGAAAGCCTGAGCTGAGGCATTTTGCACCCAATGTTCCAATAGTTATCGTTGGAACTAAACTAGATCTTGGGGATGACAAATAGTTTTTTGTTGATCACCCTGGTGTTGTTCCTATAACAATTTTCGGAGGGAAGAGTTGAAGAAGCAAATTGGTGTTGTTCTGGATCCCAACCAGCAAACCGAATCAATTTTTAATGGTGCGGTGAGTGTGAATTGAATATGCTCTCCCAACCGAGCTATCTGGTGCGTCTGCGCAAGAGGAAACAGTATTTGGACGCTGTGTGATATACGCTGTGGTATACACCCGCATATATCATTCTTATGGTTGCTTATCTATACCGCCATTACCATTGCTTATCTATATGATTGTTTATCTTTAACGCTGCCCCATTAAGGTTTGAACGTTGTATATGTTAACGCAGTTCTTATATTTACGATGTCTTGTGTATCACATTGAACACAACATATATTGATTGCTGCCCCATCCATTGAACGCTGAAACGCATTAACACCAGCGTGTGTTCCATTTGCCATTAACCCTCCACACTGCTCAATGTTGAATAGACCTTACTACATGTTGGAATACACCTCGGCCTCTCCATCGAACTTCAATATCCCCGCTCCTCTGGTTGACATAATACCCGTAGCAACCATCTATAGGAAGCGCATTTATTCTTGATTAATCCGCCAGCGACATGCCATCCTCCAGCGACATCACACCTGCTGTCTAAGAATACTACTGTTTTGAGCCATCCTTTGAACGCAGACTCTTAGCATAGTACCGAGAGAAGGAGTCAACTGCCATCTGCTGTCCAAGAATACTTTTTTCCAATAACACTGTTGTTCTGGTGCATTAACTCGATGATCATGCTTGGTGCCTTTTTAATGTTGGATTCATAATTTCTGTGTTGACTTCTTCTTATGCAGTATGGAGTTCTCCTTATGATGTGCATATATATGGCATGCCATGGTATAAATTGTGGAATATGTTATAAGCAATACACTATATATTGCATAATATATGAATATTGAGAGCTTGCAGTTGATTCCATTTTGTAAAGACATAGCAAATTACTATTAGTGTTTTGCTACGAATATTGTAATTATTTTTGGGCTCAGTTTAAATTTTATGATGGAGAAGTTTGTTGAAAAAGAGAAGGGTTCTCTGTCTTCCGAAAACGTTGTGTGTCCTGCACATAGAGAGAATAATCTTGCTCAAGATTCTTCCAGAGGAAGAGGTGGTTGAAAAGGAGGAGGAAGAAATTTCAGAGGCAGGGGGGTAGACACTCTTAAGGAGAAAAGGCAGATTCGCACTGCATACGCTGCAAAAGAAAGGGATGACATGATGCCTCTACATGCAAAATACCTTGGGACAAAATTGAGCAGCAAAGAAACCAACAGAAAGGTAAAACTCGTGACATAGACAAAGGTAAAGCACTTGAATCCGCTCACTATGTTGTGGCACAATGTAATATTGGAGTAAATGAAGATTTATTTAATGCTTCACTTGCTTCTTGGAAAAATGATTGGTTGCTTGATTCAGGAGCAACCTGCCACATGACTCATAGAAAAGATTGTTTTGAAGAATTTACTGACAATGTTGATGGAGCAGTATACTTTGTAGACCAATCAAAAATCAAGCCATCAGGGCTTGGCACGATCAGGCTTAAATTGTTTGGTCTTCCAGATTTTCTTCTGCATCATGTTCTATATCTCCCACAGCTCAAGAGAAACTTGTTGTCCTTGGTCCACATCCGCCAGCAAGGTCACTCCATTCATATGTTTGATGGCAAGCTTGAGGTAAGAAAAGCATCTGACCACTCACTTGTCATGAGGGGAATAGAAGAAGAATGACTTCTCAAACTGCAAGGAACATCTGCTCATGCACAACATTTCTCATATATTTCTCATCATGAAGAAGGTACACTTCCATCAAGTTTATTATGGCATGCTAGATTTCGACATTTAAACTATGACAGTCTCCGTTTATTGAAGAAAATGGTGTGGCTGGTTTGCCTACAATTCCTAGAAAACTTAAGCAATGTGATGCTTGCATTCTAGGAAAGCATAGCAAACAGTCATTTCATGACTCACATTCAAGAGCACATAGGAAGCTTGAACTTATTCATTCAGATTTATGTGTTCCAATGCCTGTTCCTTCTGCAAATGGAAATAAATATATCATGACATTTATTGATGACTACACCAGAATGTGTTGGTTTATTTATTGAAGAACAAATCTGATGCTTTCCTAACATTCAAGAATTTTCATAAATGGATTGAAAATGATGCACAATCTCATATTGGGTCTATTCGCACTGATAATGGAAAAGAATACACATCAAATGAATTGGAAAACTATCTTCGCCAACATGGGATCAAACATCAAACAATTGTGCCTTATAATCCCCAACAGAATGGTGTAGCTGAAAGAATGAATAGAACAATCTTGAATATGGTACGATCCATGCTTTTCTTCAAAATGTAAAGATAATGTTTTGGGCTGATGTTGTTCTATGTGCTACATATATAAAGAATAGATGTCCATCTAATGCTATAAGAAACAAGACTCCTTATGAAATGTGGTATGAACACGTTCCTTCGGTAAAACATCCAGGGTCTTTGGTTCCACCTATTATGCTTTGATACTAAAGGTACATAGAAATAAACTTGGTGCTAGAAGTCGTAAGTGTATCTTCCTGGGGTATTCAAACACCTCCAAAGCATACCGCCTCTATGATGAAGTAAATAAGAAGTGTGTTGTATCTAGAGATGTAATTTTCTTGAATCATCCAAAACTGACAATGTTGTTGAGCGGAAACTTGATCGCTTGGATAGATTCGCAAAAGCAAAATCATTTCAAGAATTTGATAATCAGATTCCACATCTTG
>APFE030425589.1:103714-135364 GCA_000404065.3 Pinus taeda
AAAACAATCCATCTCCATCATTGTTCCACTAATGATCAAATTGCAGACATCTTCACCAAAGCACTTGGAAGAGAAAAGCTTGAATGATTCAAAATGATGCTTGGACTCACCAACATCCCTTCAGATTAAGGGGGGGAATGTTGACACCTAATCATCAGGATTGGGTGAATAAATATAATCAATGTAAATAAATAATAAGAGATATGAATAGTCATAGGGAGATGAAGTGAACAGTCTCCCTCATGTATATAATAAAGACCAACCTAAAGGAATAATATGAATTGATTTGTTTTGAGGAGTTACTGCCTGGTCTGACAAAAACAAGTCAAAACACCAGCAATCATGAAGATAAACAAGTGAAACAACACTCACACAAGCCAAACGAATAAAAGTGACAGAAAAAAGTGGCAAAAGACAACAAAAGCAAAACTCACCTGGAAAAGAGACGACGATGGCACTGAAGGTTCCTTGATCTCCTTGGGAATGCTAGAGATCCAAGAATGAGTGTGCAAATGAGCTCTAAAAGTGTCGATTAAATAGATTTGGACAATTTAGGGTTTATGATGCACATGCCTAAAATCAAGGAAAAAGCGACACTTGGCATAAGTCTCTAAAAATAGTGTAAGTGCCTCCTTCGATATACTAAAAATAGATCCCTATTTTTAGGGATGCTTTTTTTTGCTTTTTCGGGGAAAATTGCCATGCACACTGCTAGGAAATATTGTGCAATTCTGGGGAACTGGGCAACTTTTCAGCTCAGTGCACTACGCAATTTCTGAGCTCAGTGAGGGTTGCGCAATTTCTGGGCTCAGCGTTGGGATGCCTCCCATGACTATGCAGTTTTTGAGCTCAAGTGTTATAGATCTGATCTGAAAATATAAGACTATGCAAATAAACCCAAAAATAATATGAAATAACTCTTTATTGATCAAACCCTTAAGGTAGGGCAACACCATACATTCACTCCTTAAGGAAGGAGAACACTCCACAAGCCATATGCCTGTACATACAATAATCCTTGACAATTCCTTCACGTGGAGTCTCTAGCCTCTATATAGGCCTCATACATACAATACCATGGTTCCCTCATACCATCGACTAATACCATGGGCCCGATTACCTTATTACTAACTACTTGTGGTCCCTTACATGATATGGGTTAACCACCTTATTTATTACTATGGCCCATCCCATTATTACATTATTACCTTGGGTACCTCCCTTTGTACCCCATATTATCCCCCTTAGGTATATAACTTTCCACCCCCCTTAGCATGTTTCGTCCCCAAAACATGGGAAGAACACAAATAATAAGATCTACTCAAAAGAGTAGTCCACTGGTACCATGCACTTGCATCTAGCCATCCAAGAGAAAGATGAACCCTCAATTTCGTTGGTGCCTCACTCGCTTGAGATGGAAGTTGACCATGGTAGCTCTTCTGTGTTGATGTGTAGTAGGTGGATCTTTGCTCCTCTCTATCTATCCTGCGGGGGTTGTTGTCCTTGTGGCTAATTGGTTGCCATCTTGATGGTTGTCTTGCAGGGTGATGTGGGTGATGATATGTTGAAGTTTTAACCCACGACGTCTTTTTCTTTAATTCACCCCTTACTGGAGCCTGACTGTTATGTTGTGGTGCCTGTTGTGGTGTCTTATCTTCCAATATTACTTCAACCATTGTGCCCTCCTCAGATGTATCAGCACCTGTAACCTTTTCTGCTTCCGCCTCTATTTGTGTTTGATTGTCGATCATCACTGGTTCATCATCTAATATGTCAGACCTTGGAACATCTTCTGCTTCAGCCTCCTTGGACTCTACCTATTTATTAATGTAAATATCCTGTAATGTAATTCTCTTCTTTTTATACCAGAGCTTCAGGAATTTCTTCTGTATATTAATATTGATATTACCCACTGATTCCATCCAAGGGTATCCCAAAACAACATCCATGTTATCCATATCTAAAGCATAAAAATCACCATGAAACACATACTTATCCATAGAAAGCTTCAAATCCTTATAAATTTGAACATCCTCATCATCAACCTGTGTATTTTCAATGTGTTTTTTTGGAACTTGCAATTTTTTTGCCAAATTAACATTGATAAAATTATGCTTGCAACTAGGATTACTAGAAACAATGATCTTCTCTTTCTGAATTAATCCATGAACCTGTAATAAGGAGATACCAGCAGAAAATAACCCTTTAGGTTCCTTGGTTTCCTTCTTTCCTGTAAAAATAAAATCTTTACTAGGCTATGTGTCTGTCTATATGAGCTTATCCACAAGATTAGCTTTACGGTCAAAGTGGTCCATAAGAGCTTTTGTGAATTTGTCCCAAGTCAAGGGCCTTCGATAGCAACGTTGATGCCCTTGCCACCATTGCAATCTTTCATTGTCCAAGTACATTTTTCCCACATTCAGCTGAGTCTCATCATCCATGATGTAATTCAATCTAAAACATTTCTCCATTTGTGCTAGCCATTTGACTGGATGAGAGCCATCAAATGTATACAAGTCCCTCAAATTCAGATCTAGGCCCGCCATCACAAAAAAAAATTGGCGAAAATTTGAAATTGTCACAGTTTAGTCAATATTGCTCAGAATCCCTATTATAACATGTTTTTGGAAATGGAACAACCATTCTGCATCTACCCATGTGATAGAAATCCTGATCCCGACACAAGAATTTCAGATCTGCGCTGCAACTCTCCCGCCGTCCCCAAAATTTCTGCAAAAATAGCTGATTTTAAATCAGCGATATCTCCCTCATCCGGACTCCGATTCGACCGATTTTTTTTTTGAAATCGGGTATTTTTTCACATAGAATCCAGATCTACAATTAGATTTTACATATGTTTCACTAGGACGTCTAGATCTGCGCCGCAAACTCGCTGCCCTGAAAAATTGTCTGCAATCCCACTGATTTTTAGATCAGTGATATCTCCTTCATCCGAACTCCGATTCAACCGATTTTTTTTTTTGAAATCGGTTATTTTTTCACATAGAATCCATATATGCAATTAGATTTTGCAGATCTTGCACCAAAACATACAGATATGACCTGCAAACTCGCCGCCCTTGAAATCCTGCAAAAAAAAAAATAAATAAATTCTCCACTTTTTTTTTGCCCAAGAAAGTGCTCTGGTACCACTTGTTATAGATCTGACCTGAAAATATAAGACTATGCAAATAAACCCAAAAATAATATGAAATGACTCTTTATTGATCAAACCCTTAAGGTAGGGCAACACCATACATTCACTCCTTAAGGAAGGAGAACACTCCAAAAGCCATATGCTTGTACATACAATAATCCTTGACAATTCATTCACGTGGAGTCTCTAGCCTCTATATAGGCCTCATACATACAATACCATGGATCGTTACCATGGTTCCCTCATACCATTGACTAATACCATGGGCCCCATTACCTTATTACTAACTACTTGTGGTCCCTTACATGATATGGGTTAACCACCTTATTTATTACTATGGCCCATCCCATTATTACATTATTACCATGGGTACCTCCCTTTGTACCCCATATTATCCCCCCTAGGTATATAACATCAAGTCTCAATGGTAGTCAAGACTGCGTAATTCCAATCACAAGGTTGCTTGCCTTCAGGGATTGCAATTTCTGGAGGCAAGCCCAAAACTGTTGTGAGACCAAGTTGGGAGATCAACTTGTGACGTAGAAGAATCAAGTAAGTGAACAAACACAAGAAAACATGAAAATATAAGTCTCAGTCAAAGCATGAATACCTGGATCAATGCGAGATGAGATGTTATGGATAAGAAGGGAGGCTCCAAAATCGAAGCATAGGCAAAATTTTGGAGGGTGGTTATAGCTGCTACAACACTGGTGACACACTAGTAGAACTCCAGCTCTCTGTATGGATCTTGTCTCATACAAAATAGGCCTAAATCTTCTGAAAGTATTGTTCAGTTCTTTGATTATCATAGCTTCTTCACTTAGTTTGAGTTAAAGATATAGTCCCTACCATTCTCTTCATCGGAAGCATACATACCAAGCCAAGTCAAACTGAGTTGTTTTGATTAGGGATGAGGAGTATATAGATACACGAATAAAATAGATTTTTAGAGTCTTAGTTTCATCTCTGGTGTTGCTCCACTATTAGTAGGCCTGGACAATACTTCGATGGAGTCACTTCATGAACACAAGCATTGCTTCGCTACCAGCGAGCTTGGACAGTACCCCAACGAAGTTACTTGCTTCACCTCTCTGCGCAGGAATACTTTCCCTCCTTTTGCCCTTTATTCCATTTTTCATTTTTCATTTTTTTATTTGTTCAAGAACTGTGCATAGGCACTTATTTATTTCAAGGGGCGGAAGATGGATCTCGACTTATTGAGAACATAAGAGCTTGTCCCTTAAGAGAAGGACATTTATATATACCTCTAACATGCTTGTTAAGGTCCCCCCTAGCTTACTCTACTCGACATAGTTGACAAGAGTTAAACGAAAATAGAAGACTGATTAGTGTAGGCAATACTATAAAAGTGCAAGCATCGTGATTTTGCTATGACTTTCTCTGAAAGGAACATATTTCCATCAGGGTATCATTGAATAGAAGAAATGCAAGATTCACATAAAGAGATGGAATAGACAAATAACTAAGCATTGATAGCAGTACAACTTCCAATTTGATTTCACCGAGCTTGCTTAGAAGCCAAACACGGTCTCATGCAGAAGCTAACCATCAACCGAAAAGAAAACTAACTAAAGGAAAGAAGTGAAACAAACAAAACGAAAGAAAGTCGAGTAAATCAAAGAAACAACCAAGAAAAGCAACACTAATCCTACTCCTAACCTAAACAGAGTATAGGCCAAACTCACGTAAAGTGATACTTCCAAGGCAACTACCGGCACATTGGATGACCAATATAAGCAAGGGAATGCATGTCAAGAAAGATATACAAGTGTACCAACAAACAAGAAAGATAAAACAATACAAACAAGAATGCTCGAAGCTGGAATGCACCCATAGAAAAGTAGAAACATGAAGTGCATGATAAACACTCTGCGGATATACCATGGTGTTCAAACACATTGCAAGTTGAAGACAAGCAGGTGCACACTTTTAAACCTAAAAAATGAGCAAACATGAAGAAACACGAAAATTTCCATTTTGCAACAGTGCTTTCTATGTACGACTCCTCCAATGAGTGAGCAATAGGATCATGTGATACAGATGGAGGATGCGAAGATTGTAAACTATATTGATTTTCAACATGTACATCAGAGTGATGAGGAGACTGGAACAACGCATTTTTTTTTATCATAAGTGGAACTGACCCCAAGGCTACGAGAACCTAATATAACCATTAGCTCGGGTTGAAGTGCCTCGACAGCTTGGAGAGGTTCCAATTCATCCGAAGATGGATCATCGAAGACTGGTGGCTTAGAAAAATCGACAATGGAATAATCATAATAGTGATCAAATGAGTCAATGAAAAGATCATGACAGCCACGATCAGAAAAATGAAGATCACAAACAGAGGCATCCTCATGATCTGACGAATCGTAAAGAGGGGATAATAGAGAACGAGAAATTTCACCCTCTATGTTCTCTAAAAGATAAGATGATAGATTGGGAGGATCAAGCAGAAATGATTTGTCCTCTCCACATTCAAATGAAAAATTGGCATTCCAAGTGTTTTGTGAATGATCAAAAGTAGTAACATTAGAAACTGAATTTTCATAAGATTGAACAGAAATGACAGACTTGTGGAAAATGTCAGGACAATGCGGAAGAGGTGCAAATGGAAGGAGGTCATCCTTCACCGCAAGTTCTTGTTCAGACTCCCACACATACTCATAAAAAATGATATCGCAGATTGGTTTTTCAAAACCAAATCCATCCATAACTTGATCCTCGTGAACATCATGAGAGAGATTTGAAACAAGTGAACACAACACATCACAATATGGAGGATTAGAGGGACCAAAGGATAGAGGATGAGGAGATATCACTTGATCACAACCATTAGAGTCACAATCCAAATATGCATTGACATTCTGAGTAAGTGGGGTAGGAGGAGATGGTGGTAGATCAATAGATGAATTATCAACTTCTCCCGCCTCAACCTGCGAAATTAGAGTTGTTTGATGAGAAGGGGACGGAGGGTCACTTGGAAAAACAACCATGTCCGTCGTTGATTTAGAAGCTCTAACACTGAGGTATGTTGGGAGAGGTTCAAAAGATTCTAACTCGTGTGGATTTTCTTATATGTGAACTAGATATAGAAATATGTCTACGAGTAAAGACCGATCGACTTCATCTTCATGAAATTCAAAGCAGTAATGGATGAAACGATCATGAAAATCTTGAATGGATTCATCAAGTGCTTTTTGTAAATTCAAAATTCTCTTATTAAGAGTTTTACGATCATAGAGATCGAAAGCACTACATGACTCTATGAAAATTTGTTTGAAAGAGTGAATGGATTCATTAGGAAATGTGTTACACCAGTGTCATACGCGCCCTTAGAACATGAGAATGAACAACCTACAGCCAATGTACTCACAGTAGATGTTGTGCTCTGTGTAAAAATCAAGAAACTGTGCAGTGTGTTCAAATAAAATTGTTTCACCCTCGCCATTGAATTTCAAATTAGACAAGTCATCAATAATTCTTGTTGACACTTTTAGATTTGCATGTCTGGAAAAACGTCGGGGTTATGATTTGGTGAGAAATCATTAAATGAGTGCAGAAATTCAAAACTAAATTTAAGGGCTCAACTTGTCATCTGGCCCTCCTTCTAGCATCAGAATTGTTGATGATGTTGGACCTGCCAACATTCAAGGGATCTCCCCGATATGAAGTCCCAACTAGACCTCACACCATTTAGAGTAGGAGTCCCAACAGTGGGTGGTAATGTTATGCCTTGACAGCAGAAACGCGTAGAGAGAAGTATGATAACTTTGGGTGAGAGCAAGTGTGTGACCCTGCAGAGAGTCAAGTGCGATATATGAAGGTTACAACACATGAAGGGAAAACGAAGTGTGCCCCTTAGAGGCCTGTAATAGTACACAACTTGAAAGGAACACAAAAGAAAATTGATACCACAAGCTAAGATGTAGAATAATCCACAAGTTAAAGTGATGAATTAATACAACAACATGCATTCAACAATATTCATACAAATGCAAATGCAAATAGTTCATAAGAATATGCATAAGTAAAATAACATGCATTGCAAATACAACAAGAATAGTCCTACTATATTCACAACATATGCATGAAAGCGTGTTGGCTCTCATTTTATTATTATAAGTGAAAGTTCCATTCATACATACACCATTGATGACCACTAACCCCAATAGTGGAATATTAAAGTCAAGAACACCTAGTCCTCCAAAGAAGTATACTCGCTCTACGCTACAGAGAAGCCAAGGCTATTCACAATACTCCCAGGCTCTTCCTAAGCCTAAGCCTAGCCAAAATATTGGCTCCCAAAATCCTGTTACATGAGTTAAGAGGTTCTATTTAAAACAAGAGGGGGTAACTCTTCAACTCCCCTTTGTGACCTTTGGACTACCCTTATGACTCTTCAACTTCTTTACAAAATGACACATTACATTACATTATGACTCTTCATATTCCAATATTGACACTTGAAATTTCACTTACAACATAATTACAAATAATATTACATTTTACACGTATCCATATAAGACAAAATAAGGTAGAGACAACTTGACAGCCTAGCAAGACACAACAGTATGATGCTAGAGTTTAGGAGAAGTCTAGCTCAGCAACCTCCACTTGCTGCTTATCGGTCACATATTGGTGCCAAGCTTGATATTGTGTGATGATGTCCTCAAACTGCATAATGGTGTCTTGCTGGAAGCGGACTCTAGCCTCCATGGCATCCAGGTACATTGTCTTTGAACCTGCTTCTAGTTCGTTCTGAAGCATGAGCATCATGGTCCCGACTTTGATAGGACCACTAATGAAATTTTGCATGTTGTCTATTGAGCTCCAAGTCTTCCCTGGTGGCATTATGTCTTAGTTGCTCCAAGTACTCTTCGACCTCCTATCATACGTGGTTCATGGGTTTAGCTTTGGTGAGTGAACTGACTGATGGGATCTTGTGTGCTCTCACCAAGACATCCAAACTGCTGAATGATTGTACATATGAGGCTTGAATGTTGTTGGTGAATGAGGTGAGCTACTTGTTGTTCTGAATCAACGTTTGAATCTTCTCTTTCTCCAACTCTGCCTGTGGCTTCATTTTCTTCACTAAGTCAATCGTTGCCCCTCTGTACCACATTTTCCACTCTTGCACATAGGCAATGGCAGCGTGTATGTTCTTGAGAGTTTTAACAAATTCTTTTCTCTGTTGTTGTAAGCCATGAAAATGGACAAGTGCTTTATTTACGTTGAAAAACCCATCATAGAGCTTCTACATGGTTTCCCTAGTGTTGATACTTCAACAAGTATCGTTGCTCTCATCTCCTCCAAGTAAGCCTGTGTGGAAGGTGCATTCTGCACTGCTGCTCGGAGTTGTTCTGCCTCTTTCCTGGCAGCTTGCAAGTTCTGTGTCAGTTGCTCATTCTTGGCCGTCAAATATTGAACATTTCACCTTGTTGCTCCTACGTAGGTCAATTTGGATACGACAATGACATTTGGATAATTCCTGGTGTCTGACAATATCACTCTTTCTCTAATGAATGCAAGTGACGCGTGATCATCCATAAAGTGCTTTCTCTGTGCTTATACAATCCTCCTTTGGAACTCATTGAATCATAGAATGTACACATCCATTACCGGATCATCATCAAGGAGAACAACATCCCCTTGCTCGCTTGGGGATTGATCTACTGCTAGAGGTGGTGGATACTGAGGGATGAACTGTGGTGCTCTCGGCGTCAGATCAACATCTTCATGTTGTGGCTCATGTTCCATATCCATGTTTGTCATTTCAATCAATTACTCAATTTGTTGAGCAAGTTCTCGATCCTGCATTTGTTCACCTTCCTCCTCTGCTATTGGTTGTTCATTTTCCTTCTCTTCAACTTTTATCAATGTTGTTTCCTAAGTCATTGCGCATTTCCTTTTTTCTTCTTCCTATTTTTTCTTCTCTTCTCGTTCTTTCCTCCTCAACTCCTGTTCTTCCTTCAACTTTTGCTCCATCTCCTACAACTTCAATTCTGCTTCCTGCAACCTCTGTTTTTCTCTCTTCCTCTGCTCTACTCTTTGTATCATTTGATTCCTCTTTTCTTCTACTACCAACGCTTCTTTCATGAGAAGAGGATCTACTTTCATCTTGTAGATTTTTTCTCCCTTTGGACGGTCAGCAATCTTCCTCTTTCCCTTGTCTTGCACTGGATTTTTGCCTTCTGTTGTTGCTGCTTCTGGAGTTGCTGCTATCTATGGAGCAGCTTGTGAAGTCCTTGCTAAACTGACTAGATCATTAAGTTTGGAGGCATTGTAACAATACCTCCAAGGATCCTCCTCTGGCCAACGAAATGCCCAGCTAATCCATGGAAAGTAAAATCTCGTACAATGGTCCTTGCAAATATCATGGGGATCATACAGATTAAATTCCTTAGTGCCGAATTCAAATCTCACTATCTCCTTAGCCTCATCATCTATGACTTTCAAGTTCTTTATCTCGTATAATCCAATCTGCAAAGGAAGAGTGGGCCATGGTGCCTTCTTCATCCTCTGCAGCGCTACTGATAACCTTGTGGTGAGATGGTATGATACTTCTTGCATGATCTGTTTGTCAATGGCATACTTTAGTAAGATATGTGGAGGCTTCTCTCCGCCAAACACTCTAATGAAGGTGCCACCTGATGAGGCATACTGATTTGCGATGTTTGTTAATGCCTCCATTGCTTCTCACAACATGCAAGGTGGATCTTCTTCAAAGATAAGCTTGTATGACGAGATGATGAAGTGGTTAGTTAGTCGTGCCATTACTCCCCGATAACTACATTCCGAAAGAAACTTGTTATAGATGTGCACTACAGTTTCTCGTGTTGTCCATGTCCAATTCATGTCAGGGAACTATTGTTGTGCACAAATTGCATCCAATAAGTATGCAAACATATAGAACCTTACTCGCTCACCCTTGGGCGGATTCTGAGCCCGTGCTACATGGCCTTCAATTATCGAGGCAACAAATATGACTAGTTGAACAACCTCCCATCGTTCACCAATTGGTCCAATAAGACTGCCCACCCTTCAAGAAATATTTACAGGCTCTCTTAACCATGGATTCTGCAAGAAAAGATAACCAACAGCTAGTAAGCCCTCTTGAGGGACTTTGTCTTGTATGCATGGGTGGGTGTTTGTCGAAACTTTAATGGCTCTTTAACCCAACGTTTGAAAATGTCTCTTTTGTTCACATAGTTGTGGGTGGCATAAAAGAGTGATTCCATGTGCTCTATTGGCTTGGGAAAGTGATACACTTGCTAAAATTCTTATGCCTAAAAAGTGGCAAGCTTCTACTTGCTAGCACTCCTCAATTTCATGATCTTCTCATAAATGTGTGAGACAATCTAGCTAATGATATATGTACATGGGAAGGTAGGATACCTGCATGCAACCTTGTATAACCCTGACTACCGAATGTTGAGATAAACTTGTCGGTCGTCTAAGTCTGCCTCGAAGTCCTTTGCAAAAGCATCTTTAATATATTTCCAAGTTAGTGATGATCCCTTGTCTATAACAATTGAGTATCCACATACATTAGAAAATCAACTAATGTTTGCTCAACTACTTCCCATGTACTGCTCTCAGTGGTTTCCTTTGAAGCAACTCTCTTAGATGCCATGATAATAATGATTATTGGAGAGGTTCTCAAAAACTAATGTACATGTGGGACAGAAAGTACACTCATGGAAAGCAAATGTCAATATTAAGCAAAGATACTTACAAGGCAAGTTCAAGCAACAAACTGGACATCAGATGGTGAGGATTGTGCAGCTTTCTCTAGCAAGAGGGATTGGCTTCGTATGGGAACTACGCACTGCACATTCCCAGCTACCAAGGTGGAAACTTGATGGTTGAAACTGCGCAATGCCTAGTTCAGCCTGGGAAGAGGCCTATGTGAGACTGCACATTTGCATAGTCTCAGTGGCCAAGAAGATAGACTAGCTCCTGGATCTGCGCAGTGCGCAGTTGGAGCTAGCTTGGACTACTCACTATGCAATTCCAGACGCTAAGCTTGTGGCTTGAGCCTTAGGATTGCATAGTGCTAGCTGGGCAAAGTGAAAACCAGCCGAGGGAAACCCAATCTCCCTAAGGGATGTGTGGAAAATGAGAAAATCTGAGAGATAGTGTGAATTTGAGTGCATAATTGACCGAATGAAAGTAAATGCATGTGAATCAAGTGCAACAATTAATCAAATGGAAGGAAAACAAAGTAAGTAATGAGAGTCGTCGTAACAATGACCATTGGTGCAAAATATGAAAACTAATGCGACACTTGGGAAAGGCAATCTAAAACTTAAAACAACACTTCTACAAGTTAAAACAAGTCAAAACACCAGTAATCATCAACAGAAACAAGTGCAACAACACTCACATAAGACAAACGACAAAAAAAAAAAAAAACAAACAAACAAACAAACAAACAAACAAACAAACAAACAAACAAACAGACAGCGAAAGGTGACAAAAGCAAAACTCACCGAAAAAACGATGACGATCGCACTAAAGGTTTCTTGATCTCCTCGGGAATGATAGAGCTCCAAGATCAAGTGTACAAATGAGCTCTAGAAGCATCGATTAAATAGATTTGGACAATTTAGGGTTTATGACACACATGCCTAAAATCAAGGAAAAAGTGACACTTGGCAGAAGTTTCTAAAAATAGTGCAAGTGCCTCCTTCGGGATACAACATAGTTACCAATCAAACGGGAACTATTACCTCAAAACGGGTACTCCAGCCCAAAAGTCCCCAAAAATAAAAAGTGTGGATTCTGCATCACCATTTTTTTCAGAGTAAATTTTCAATATTTTTTAAAAATAACAGTAAAAAACAATAAAAGTCATTTTGTTTGGTGCAAAAAACAACTTGAAATCAAAAAGTGTTGATGCTGAAATAACGTCTTTTTTTTTGCTAGGGTACATTTTCAACATTTTTTAATAGTGACGTTAAAAATAAAATATCGTCACTTTGAAAAACTTTAAATTTCCAATGATTTTCAAGCATGACATCAACGATAAAATATCACATCTTTGAAAAGCCTTAAAATTCCAGCGATTTTTAAGCATGGCATTAAATTTAAAATATCACTTCTTTGAAAAACCTTAAAATTCCAACAATTTTCAAGCATGGTGCTAATAAAAAATATTTATAATTGTTTTTAACCATAACATTAAAGATAAAATATCACGACTTAGAAAAACATTAAAATCTTGACAATTTTTCAACCATGGAATTAAAACCAAAGAGTATGACTACAAAACAATCTTAAATTTTCAAAATATTTCAAACATGACATTATGGAAAAATTTTATGACTAAAAAAACTTTAAAAATGAACATCTGAATGAAAGAGATAGTATACAAAGAGTAATTTTTTTTAAATGCAAAATGTATAGAGATTTTGAAATCTTAACTTAAGACAACTTGATACATTGCAAAAAAAAATTAAAAATCAACTATCAAATTGCACATAATGGGATCGAGTTGTTAGACAAACATCGACAGAGAACCTACAAAATATATATATATGAAAGATACATAGGAAAACAAAAATTCAAATATTGAAAAATAAAAATAAAAAATAATAAGAAGTAATGAAACATAAAAAAAAAAACGTGACAAAAAATCGAATATAAAAAATATATAGAAATGCAAAAATTTAAATATTGAAAAAAAAAAAAAAAAATAACAATAAAAATAAAAATTATCAAATTGAAAAAAATAAAAAATAAAACAAAAGTAATTTAGAAATAATTTAAAAAAAACATGACAAAAAAAAATCAAAATATAAAAAAATATATAGAATCACATAAAAAACTATAAATGTAAAAAAATTAACCATACCATTAATTAAAAAAAATAATAATAAATTAGATAAATAAATTATAAAAAAAAAATACAACATTAAAAAAAAAAAAAAAAAAAAAAAAAAAAAAAATAACAAAAATAAAAATAATAAAAACATGTTAGTAATAAAACATAAAAACTGAGATCTAATGTGCTTGTACACGGGGCACTCTAAGAGGAAGTGATTTTCATCCTCGATGTTCATTTTCTCACAGAGATGGCAGATCCTTTCCATCCATGGTGTTTTAGGAACTGCCCAACGACCTGTTTCACTATGGATCTCATGAGAGTTCATTCTAATATTGGCTATATTAATTTTCTTCTTTGAGCTAGTTAAAACCGATAGATATTTTTGATCTTCTAGGGTGGGGTTGATGACCTCCTTATAATATCTTAATTTTCTTTTCGCTGATAAATTTTTCTCACCACTTTTTTTCTTTGAACTTAGAAGTAACAATATTTTTTATGTTATTAATGTTTTGCAATGCAACATTGTCATCAATCTCCCAGTGGTTTAACCAGGCCCTGGTGTCTTTATACTAACCTTGTTTGAGCCTTAGGTGGTTTTGGTTGGAATTTAAAGCTAGCTTAGGAAGTCTATGGTCCCCTATGTTATTGAGTTTGTGCTTGTACAACAGAAGCCTAGTCATAGCTAGGCTCTCAATAGGGGAAAGACCCACTTCTATAACGAGAATAGGATAGGGTGTATTGCTTTTAATTTTGAGGTTATACGTTATAAAACGCTTATGGATTTGCTCAATCTTTCTCCAAGATTCTCTAGAGATACTGCAACCCCAAACCTCGCATCCATATAAGATAATAGGAGTGACTAAAGTTTCAAGAGGAACTTCTTTCTATCCCTCATTACGAGGTTTGCCATTTTACAATTATTTTCAAGACCAACATAAGTTTTCCATCCCCCATTAATACTTTTCTCAATGCTATAGTTCTAGTTGAGCTTGTGATGAATATCAATTCCTAGTTACTTGTAGGAAGACACTTCCTCCAAGTTACTATTGTCATACATAAAATTAGCGTAAGTGTCCTTCTTGGATTTGATAATCATAACTTTTGTTTTGTCAATGTTAACAATCATACCCATGGTAGAGCAGAAATCCTTAAGAAGTATAAGTTTCTTATCAAGATCAAATGGGCACCTTGCGAGAAGAATAGTATAGTCAGCGTAGAGAAGAAGGATGATGACTATCCCAGCTAAGATCGTACCAGCACATCCTGCTTCCTCTAAACAACCTTCTAGCTTGTCGATGTAAATGCCAAATAGGGTAGGGGAGAGGGCGCAACCTTGTTTAACTTTGATATTACACTTAATATCTTTCGACCACCCCTCATTGCTCTTTAACTTGGCAATTACATTCTCGTATAACCTTATAGCGGCAACTCTCAACTCAAAAGGAACCTTTAGCTCTTCTAATCTCTTCCAAAGGTTGTTTCTAGGAACCGTATCGAAAGCCTTTCTAAAGTCCACAAAGCAACAAAAGGGATTGGATTTATCATTACGACATTCCTCCATAATGATCCTAATCGTAATGAGGTGGTCTATTGTTGAATGCTTCTCTCTAAACCCCGCTTGGCCTTTAGCCCACTTACCTTCACTTTCAAGCCATATGCTCAACTTCCTTTCCAAAATAATACCATATAACTTGGCCAGGAGAGGGCTGATTATAATTGTCCGATAATTAGAGGGGTTATTTGTATCCCCACTTTTAAAAATAGGGATAATGAGGCTTTGAGTCCATGGTTTAGGGAAATCTTTCTTGATTGCTTGATTGAAAAGCTTGTGAATGTGGGGGATGAGGGCAGGACCTCCAATTTTTAAGATTTTTGCCTAGTAACCTTCAATGTCCTTAGCTTTCCCATTAGCGAAGAGATTAACCCCAAAATCAATGTCTTCTAATGAGAAAACTTCTTTTGTTGTGAGAAGGGTTTCAAAGTTATCCATGACATTTGGAGATTCATAAATCTTTTTAAGATAGGAAGTATAGTCGTATAAAACAATTTTATTATTATCTTTAGTTTTCCTAGTTAGAATCTGCCTCCAGAATTTCTTAGGAGCTACCTTAGGGAGGTGTAAGAGATCCTCTTGTCTTTTACAAATATAGTGCTTTTCTTTCCTTTTAGTTAGGGCTTTATATATTTTTATCTTGCCAATTTTAAGGGATCCATCAACAACTTCCTTAATTGCTCTCCTCTCACTTTTACCATCTTTGTCATACCTTGTGTTGGTTTTGCTATTTCTTTTATTACTTGAAACTTCAATTGAGACCTTGTTAATAGAATATGATAGGGTTGTAGTAAAATTATGATAGAGATCTTCTATGTTTTCTATACTAGATAAAGGAAGCAAATTAGGTTTTAATTCATTTAGAAGAGATCTTTTTTATTTCTGTCAAAGATTAACTTCTTTTGGCTATAAGGATTATCTTCTATGGGATCTCTATGCATGACAAAATTGAGAGTTATAAGTAAAGGCCTATGATCAGAGTTAGGCTCGTGGTCATTTAAGATGTCAAAATTTGTTATTTCATTGTATAGAGGGAGATCGGAAGATAACATAGTCTACCACGCTGCTACCAAGCCCATGGATGCAAGTCATCTGGCTAGAATTGGGCCACTTCTTTAGACCGTTGCAAATTATGAGATCCTGAGCACTACAGAGCTTGACTAGCTCCAACCCAAACAAATTCTCCCCAAGGTCTTCAGAGCTCGTTTTGTACCAGCTAGCTAAAGGAAGGTCTTTATGGTTTTTTTATAGTTATATTGGGAGTTACATTATATTTTAATTACTAATAGTAAACTTGATGAATTATAGTATTTATTATTTATATAAAAAATTAATCAAATTTGATTTTTTTTTTGCATCAAATATACAAAATATGTTTTTTTTTTTTAAATATAAATTATTTCATCTACTATCTATCTATCTAGTATTATCTATCTATATATAATATATACATATATATATGAAAATATTTATATTAATTGTAAAATTTATGGTCCGATTATAGTTATATTGGGAGTTACATTATTATTTTCCTCCATCTTCAGTATCATCTACAAACTCATGAAATAAAATTATTATCTCAATACTAAACATATACGGGTCTCTCGAGGTGAATATCTTTCAACATAATCCAAAATTAGATAAAATAGTCTACTTCAAAATACAATACTTGATTACAACATATTTTCCAAGACCCATTGGATTAATCCATAAACATAGAATTCATTCCTTTAATGTAGAACACCAAAATCATAAACTATATATTGGTGACTTCATGTAAATCAAGTTTTTTGAAATACAATTCACATTTCTAGCTTTATTATTGTATTATTATATGATTAATTGTCATTTGTATAAATAAAAATTATCATCATTATTTCTAGTTAATATTTCTTTGTATTAACAAGGTATTTTTATAAAAAAAAATATCGATGACCCTATATTTTTGTTACACAAAAATATCGTCGCCCTGATTATTTGCAGTCGGTGTAGGCCTATCATCACCTATACCTGCTTCCTAAGAAAGTCTTAAACCTCAGCTCTTCAAAACAAGCTTGAGAAAAGAGAGAAACACATCAAAAAAGCAATGTAACTCTGGTTCCGCACTTTGTCTTACTTTTGCATGCGGGCCCGCACCTTTTGTTCAAGGTATCTACGTACTTATACGCTCTGTATGTAAAGGGGAAGGTGTGTACCCCTATAAAAGTCAAAAGGCACAATCTTTATCTTAAAAAACTCATCTTGGGTTAATTCTAGAGTTTTCTAGAAGCATTTGTTACGTGGATTGTTCGCTCCAAGTGGTTCATGCATCCCATCATAGGAGGAACTAATCCCTTGTTGAGAGGAGCTATCCCTTTGAAGGAGGACTCTATCCCTTTGAAGGAGGAGCTGGTAACTGATCTCCATTGCACTATAAATTGAGGCATTGGGTCAGTGGTCAGGGAGGTTAGAAGCTGAACTTTTGAGGGTAAATGCTAGTGAAATCAAGACTTCCTATTTGAGCTTAAGAGGAGAGATCACGTACCTTTTTGGCCCCATTAGGGAGTGAGTGAAGCTTGTCAAAGTAGAGGAGACTTCTTGTTGGACCCTGGAAGGAGCTTGTACAGCGTCAAGGCAAAGGTTGTAAGGTTCTTTTCTTTTGAATTAATACAATCAAGCTCATTTTCTCAACAAGTATCTTATGTTATTTGTTTCATGGACTCCTTGACTTTCATGTTAAATATGTTTTATAATATTGGATATTCAGGTGTTATTTAATCGTTTGCCTTGTTTGTGCTTGCAGGTTTGCGACGAAGGAACTTACTTGGATCATAGGAGCGAAGGCATCTCCGAACTTGCGTTGGACATGAGGTAGGCCCTTAAACACATTTGTTCACCACTATTTATAAAGCGCATTTAGAGAAAGATAGTGTCTGGTTGGTTTGTTTGTCATTAGGTCTTCATTAGATTCTAGGAAGGTCTGTCTTGTCCGCAAGATCGACTAATTCCGCGTGACAATTTTAACTCAACATTGAAATCCATTACATATCTAACCAATCTAAGTCCATGATCAATAACAACAGTAACATAGTTGACACTGGCTACCAAATTAAATAAGGTTGATATGTTTGATGACTAGATAGATAAAAATATGACCCTATATTCAATTGTTGAGATCCATTACATGTCTGGCCAATCTAAGTCCATGATCTACCACTGCTTACCACCCTTAATCACTCGATAGGTAGAGATATGAAATTTGATATCAAGGGTTTCAAGTGACTGTTGTGGATATGAATTGGAACATGTTTGTTTCTTCGTACCCATGGAAATTGAACAAGTGGTAGTTTTATCACCTCACATTTTGAGAATTAGGTGGAACCCTTGACTATTCAACAAGATGAATATTAAATTTAAGAGGTTATATTAAAAATTGGAGATTAATATGATTAAATGATAATAAAACCAAAAGCTATATATATATATATATATATCAAGTGCATACTTCATTAATTAATTAATTAATTGTTCATTTACTATAAATAAAATATGTTATAGTCAAAATCTCAATGACCAAATAAATTTAAATAAATTGTATGCATGTGCACAGATAAAAAATAGCAGACACCCATCTCACAAAATTTCTATAATAATAAAGATAAAGAGGGAGCCATGTCATTTAATGTGGAAAGGCCAAATGAAAAATAAAAAGTGGTTTGCAAATATATTTTATTGAAAAGATTATATTACTAGTGAAGTTTGATTTTCATAACATTTATTTAACAAGGTCGCATAACTAGTGTTTTCTGTTTCTTAGTTTAATTATTGAACATTGAAAGGTATGAACCAATTTTTACATTTGATCATGAGTCTAATGTTTGACTTGAAAGTAAAGTGTATAATTAGTTAATACAATAGATATACATATTTATTCATTTCAACTTTGAAAGTACAGTGTACTTAAGTGAAAGTTGAAGGATGAAATGCATGCATAAGAATGATGTGCATGAACACAGGGATGTTGATGATTTCCTTGTATTTGAACATGTATGTGTCATTAACCTGAAGGGTTGATTACTTTGTTGTAAACATGCATGTAATATAATATTGACTTGGGAAAAGTTGATTTGGTCTCCAAGATGGAGATGATGATGAAGTGTTTCATATTTGAAAAAGAACTGTAGAATTCCTTTTCTACATGCTTGACTTGAAGGGTCAATTGTTTTAAAGGCATGTTTTGTGGGCTTGTTGTCTAGTCCATCATTTGTATGCAGATGTAAGACATGGAGGTAATTCAAAAGATGTGAAAATCTGTTTCTTTTGTTGAAGCAAGAGTTTAGGCCATCCAGTTATTGTCTATAATTCTGTTGTTGTTGACAGTATGTCAAACAGGTACAACTGTAAATTTTTGTGAAGAAGATGTAACTTCACATTTGTTTCAGCCACCTTGGATCAATGATCAAGGAAGAAAGGGTTAAACTACCTACTATAACCTTCTCAACAGGATTTTTGCATGAAGACAAGGAGGAAGACAATTCTTAACTGAAGGATAAGCACATCCAGGAAGGAAAGTGTTGACTATCTCTGAGTTTTGGCTCAGAGGCACTAGCTATGCAAGGCAAGTGTATGAACGCTGAAAGAAGAGGGTCTTTCTACTCTCATCTACTATTCAGATTAGTATATCAGTCTTTTGGGGTCCAAAAGATTTCCAATGGGGAGGCATGATTAGAAAATGATCCTAGATGACTTTTTACTCAAAAATGAAAGTCACATGATGCTCTTGGAAATAGTCTCATTGCATAGATCTTTTCATTCTGAATCTAATGCAATTTGAATGGACCAAAACAGCTCCAGATGAAGGAGTTATTGTAAGATGAAAACTTTCCAATGTCCTTAGAAAAGGAGGAAATTTCTAATTAAAGCGGACTTAAGGGTTCCTTAAATAAATCGCATCAGAAAGGTTCAAAGGGAGGACTTAAACGAAGGCAGAAGGAATCCCCTATTGCGATCTTTGATATATCGCATCGGAGGAAGGCCTTCATGCGATATCAGAACAGACCCTGGGCCGTTTACATGTGTGATAAACGACGACGATATCAACGATTGGTGATCGGAGGCGTAAAGCACCAGACCTCAGACCCATGTAACAATGTGATATGCGATTGTGATCGACGATTGGCGTCGATGATCAGCGATCGGAACAAAGGCCTTATGCCATGCGATATGCCGAAATGCGATAGCGCCGATATCAGTGATCGACGAATGGGATTGCAACCATATAAAAGAGTCTCACATTGCGACATGCGACTTGCGATATGTGTGGACCCAAAAGGATTATAGATGTGGCTGAATTTCATGAGTTCTAGCTTTAAGCTCACGGTTGGGTTTCCATGAAGTTTCCCCGTGTATTCCATTATTGGGTTCTGTTTCGGGATTTATGCCGGAGGAAGGCCGAACGGTTGGGTTACCAGCGCCTGCCATTCCTTTCATTTGTAAACTAATTCTTTTAATGAACACTCAGTTCACGCTTTAAGCGATTGTTTTAATAGAACGTGTTATAAAAACATGATGAACCCAGAGATGCTCTAAAGGGAGGATAGCCACCAGAGGTTGGGAGGCAAAGCCAGAGCGCTTAATAGAGAGAAGCCACCAGAGGTTAGAGGCAGCTCCTAAATGCTTCAGTGAAGTATCAGACATCAAAGAGATCGAAGGATCAAGTTGTTGCTGGTGTCTGTTGTAACAGAAGAAGGAATTCCAGAGACAGTGCAGAATTCCGAGGGAGTTAGAGAAGCCAAAAGCTCAAGAAGCTCAGAGCACTGACTGAAAGAATTAGTCCAGAGAAGCCTATATCTGTCTAGCTAAAGGACAACCACGGGTAAGATGGAATTCTAAGCCCATTGGTTCAGTTGTAAACCTATGGAGTTGAGTCAAAGACTTGTAAAAGTATTCAAGCCATAATCCCAAAGAGCCTAGTCGAATTGACAAGAGCTCACGGAGATGGAGCCCAAGAGGTTTGGGTGAACTCCTAATTATATTGTTGTTATGTGTGTTGGTTATTATTTGCATTATTTTCTGTTATATGTTTTTATATCAGTTTAAGCAAATCAACTTAAAGCACTTGAACAGTTAAAGGCAAACAAAGCATACACCTATTTCTAGTTCTTTTAATTTCGCAAATTATCAATCACAAGCATAGATCTTGGAAATTGTTTAAGCTTCGGAGTGGGAGAGGTTCTTGTTGTTCTTGACAAGTAGCCTTTAGGTCCCCATTTCAGATCAATGATTCAAATATATTTAAAATTCATACAATTTCTTCGTGCATGCAACCTAGCAGATGTGGATGTGTAGTCTTGGGTGTCTTCTTGTTGAGCTTATAATCAATGAACGTGTTAGGTATCAGGTAGCTTGCTAAGCTTATAATCAATGAACGTTTCAGTTGTTATGTTGAATGGATACTCAATTAATTAATGTTGTTGGATTTTCGCATAAATTAATGTTTGCTAGTGCCGGGACTAAATTTTCCTTCACTTTGTCAAACATTTTAGCTACCTTCACCTTGTCAAACATTTCTTTTAGCACAAATTGTGGAATGTGATTTTCCAGGAACGTCTCCATGCTGATACTTCAGTGTTGTCACTACTAGATGTGATTTGTGCCAACAATGTTCACTACTCTAAGTATTGGTATGATACTTAGTGAAATCATTGCCAAATAAGACGAAGACAATAAAATACAAAAAATACAAAACAAAATATTTTAAATTTTTCTATTCAATGGATAAGTAATTTGAGGGATAATAATAAAAATTAAACTCATACAAATCAATTTAATTTACATGTAAATCAATTCAATTTACATGTAATTATAAATAATTATGGTTAAACAACAAATATATTAAATATAATATAAAGCACAATGTTTTAAAATTGCACTTTATTATCCAAATTATCGTCATACAGTTCTCTTCTCTTCTCCGGATAATAAAATTAAGTGTTGGAAAGTAAATGGAATCTAATTAAACACTATGAATTAAAGAGACAAATAAGTAACTATTGTCCAAATTATCATCTTACAGTTCTCTTCTCTTCTCATGATAATAAAATTAAGTGTGTTAGAAAGTAAATCGAATCTAATTAAACACTATAAATTAAAGAGGCAAATAAGTAACTAAAATATATTGAAAATGAAATGCACGAATTCATGTGTCATTTTGTAAAAAGTTCGAATTTGCAAATGTAAGTGCATTTTAATTCTATTTAAGGAGAGATTTGTTTTAATTTTATAAGTTGATCCTCTTTAATTCTCATTGTAAGTGCCATGCAGGAAATACTCAATTCTATTTGAAAGAGAAATTTGATTCAGTAATGTCAGTAGTGATATGACAGGCTGAAATCATTGTCAAATAAGATGAAGAACAATAAAAATTAAGAAAATACCAAATAATGTATTTTAAAAAATAAATATTTTTGTTTATGTAATGTTTACTTTAGGTTTAATTTTTTAATTTTTAGGCAAAATGCTAAATAATTCGGTACCCAAACACTTCTCGAATGCAATATGCCTACCCGTGGAAAGATAATATTTAAACCTCACAGACCATTTAATGTGACTGACTTCAGTTTGTCATTTATCAATATATGATGGTACATTGTCATCATTACTTAACAAGGAGCCATTGCCCGTGGCGGTAGTCCCTACTAGGGGTTGCAGGCACATTGCAAGTTAGCTAACAACAAATGGATTGAGCAAAATTGAAAGGGCTATATGTATGCTTTTTCCGCCTATGTTGGAGGTGGGGTATGAAATTAAAGAATGTTTATTTGAATGAAGATGCTAGAAGCACTTCTTGCTGCATCAGTTGCATCAGCAGTAGCAATTCCTATGTCTGCCTTCTTTAGCGCATGCGCATCATTAACACTATCGCCAGTCATTCCACATATGTTCTTTCTAAAATGCAATCGTTTAACAATCTTGTACTTATTCTCTGCAATGAATCAACCTTCTCTATCAGTTATTTCGAGTTATTTGAATGTTTAACTGCTGCAGCATGTGTTCCTCGAAAAAGTAATTTCTTACAAGAAACTTAATTGCGGCTTAGAATTTGTTTGAAAACTGCGAGAATGAACGTTGCAGCGGAAGGCAGTGGGTAGTGAATCCATTGGTCGCAAACACTTGATGCATATATTGAAGAGGTCATTATGTAATTAAACACACAACCCAAAAGAAACATTTCAGTAAATAGAGAAACCGCCACCAGCAAAGGTTGGTAATCATATGGAATGAATTGATGTACATTGAATGAAGAGATGTACACTGATTTTATTAAGCACATGAAATATTCAGAGGCACAAATTTTTGGATTTATACAGAGAAAGGCACTGCAAGTGGAGGGAAATGGCTCGTGTATTGAGTCAGCGTCATATCCCAATAGCCACATATTACCACGTAGCTACGCTTTAAACGTTGAATTGTATTTGGCACATTCGACCGATGACATCTCATTTAACACGCAAAGTCGTTGGTTGACATGATCACGATCAATTTCAGATATCGATTTAAGTCGCGGTTGGCATAACAATTTAGTGGATTTAACTTCTAAGAGCTCTCAAATCCTTATTAATTTCAAATCCAAAAATTCTCTTTTAATAGTCACTTAGAAATATGTAGAAATAAATTACATATATTTGAAAGAATGAATCGTCCATTAAATTGTTTTAATTATTATAATTTCAGAATTTTGTGTTTTAAAATCAATTTTAAAAGAATTAAAAAAATATAACGATTTTATGCATAAATTACTACTCGTGGAGCAAAAATTTAATACTCTACTTCACATTACTTTGACTTTAACATTGGAATTCCATCAAACTATGAGAAATCTGGCCCTCGCATGAGAGCCAAGTGCCTATGTGGGCCCTCGCATGAGAGCCAAGTGCCTGACCTGTCCGTCCTTCTGCGAACATGTTTATATCGGACCTGCTAGGTGTCTCAGATTGCTCATCCTACCTACTGCATAGAGCAAGCTTGGTTCCCGCCTCCATTCATTTGAAAGACGCCTGCAGAATCTATCGAGTGAGCGAAGGCTTTCCTTACATCCCTAAGGCTGACGCTCCAGTCCTTCCCCTTTCACCCTCCACTTCACACCTTCAGTGCCTTATGTAGGTCGGGTCGGTGGGCACCATCACTATACCCTGCTATCTGAGATGTGGAAGGACATGAGGCTCACGGTTCTCCGGTTACAATCCCTCCCACTACACTACGGGCTCCAGAAGGCAGGTTCCTAGAAGTGGTAAGTGGATTCCTGTTCGAAGCCAAGATGTGGGTATGAGAGATTGACTCATCAGGCTCGAGACCAGAGAAAAAGAAGGAGCTTCTGTTAGGGAATCATAACGTAAGTAAGTAAGTAAATGAATGCATGTAGGCATTACCTGTCCTTACCTTAATGTCATGTTTTGGTCCTACACTGTTGTCGATGGCATAAGCATGTGATCTAGTTCTTACAAACAGAGAACATAAGGAAAAGAAATTTGGAAAGCAGGTATAGGCATACCAAGCTTGTTTCCCTTTTCTGCTGGCCTGCCTTCCTCGTTTCCCCTTTCTGCTGGCCTGCCTTGTTTTCCCTTTCTACTGGCCTGCCTTAATTCGGCTCAGTTCTGATTCAGGTTTATCCCTAATTTGAGGCCTGGTATTTTTCTCATATTAACAATATTTTATCTAAATCTATAGTTGCAAATTGCAAATTTGTATTATACTCTAGTCTCATCCTCTGTCTAACTAGTTGGGCAATCAAACTGCCCAATTTGGTCTTTGAAATGAGATTCAAAACATCTGAAACAAAATGAAAAGCTAAAAGACCTTCAAGAGAGAAAAGAGCGAAATTGTGTATGTGAATGTTATTTCTGAAATTTGCAATATGTGAAACAATGGAGGACTATGTCACCATTGTGTACAATGCTAGGGTATTGTAGAAACAATATTTCTATTGTATTCCTATCGCTTCATCTTTTTGAAAGAATTAGCACTCCATTCGAACATTAAGCTCCCCAAACGCTTCAACATTGGCCTTTTAGCTGCACCATTTTTATTATCATCACCATTAACCTCAAATTTCTCTCCCTGCACACAAATACCAAGCAAATTGAAAATACAGGTATAGGCTTGTGATTTAATAATGTTGCAATTGCCGTTGAAAACGAATCCCAAAGTTTCATCTTCACCTTTTGTGCAGAAGATCTGCATGCTGCTTTATTTTCTACATGCTGACTTGTTTTTGACTTCTTTTCCAATTTTCTGCAAATAATAAAAACCAAAAAAGGTAAGAGAAAATAGAATTTTCAATCATGTTACTGTGAAATCAAAGTGATGAACATGAGGTTTTCTTTTACAAATCAACGATTTTTTTAGGGAAACTAGGGATTACCGGTATTTCCAGCTGAAATCTACTCTGGGAGAATCGTGAGACCCTTGAGGGCATGGATGCTTACTAGTAGTCAGCCTGCGTAATGCTCGCAACATTTCCGTCTGGGCTGCCACCCTCAAACTTGAAAAAAAATAGAGTTTCGTAACACTGTTCATTAACCAAAGATACAAAAATAATACCGAGTCTGGAGAGCAAGATAGAGCGAGCAATTCCGTTGTGGGTCAAGATTATACATCCGACAAAGTAAGGAAACTTAAACAATGACTAACCAGGAATATAACTCTGTTCTTAATTACAACATATGAAGCTCAAACCCTGAGTATAAAACTCAGCTTGAATCGAGCTTAATCTAAAAGACCCTAGACTGTAAACCTCAAATAGACTGGAAGGACAAGTTGCGTAAAGACCCCACTGGGTGGCAACGTGAGTCCTGTCATGTTTAAACCAAATTAATAGGCAGAAGCCACAGTTGGCGCTACCGAAAAACACTAAGCTAAAATCTTTTAAAGGAAACTGAAGCACCTTTGACTCTCAGCTGAGCGAGGAAAGCTTCCAAATAGGAAGATATAAACATACCCGGTTCTTTTTGAAGTCCTAAGACAGGCTTGTAAGTTTTTTTGCCTCCCAATGCTGTGGCAGGATGCGTAGCCATTCCTCCCGTTTCTGCAAAGAAAGATTATGTATTAGCTGTAACTTAAAACCCGAAAGAGGGAAAATGATTGACACAGTAGAGAACCAACAATAAGAAGAGAGATTTAATACCTATAACAGGAAGATGGAAACGCCGGACAGGTGGACCTTCAATCGCTTCTGAAGCCATTCTTGTCAAAAAAACTCACCTTTGTGTAGGTTGTGCAGGATAGTCAAGTTAGAGATAATCTATGGAATCTAAATCCAGAAGACAGCACGAGTCCATAAGAATTTGAGCTTCTGTTCATAGGCAAAGAGGTTGTCCGTCTGTAATGGAAGGGTAGTATTGTGAGACAGTATTGTGTCCAGCATGAGACAAGTGACTACATGCAGCTCGCCACAAAGTTATGCACGAGACAAGTGGCATATCAACCGTACTTTGGATAACATCATATTGCCCCAATATTTTTGCATCGGACAACGTGAAGGCTGTAATAAGACCCCAATTGTTTTCCGAACCAAAACTTTGCCTAAAAATTTGTTGAATGAAATTCCGAGCATTAAACTTAGGTTAAAATGCCAAAACATTGGGAAAAAAAAGGTCAAACTATAAACTAATGCTTGGTCAGCGATCGATCGATCACTAGTAGTCCTAGGTAGGGACTAATAAGAGCATAAAAACCATAACCAATCAAAGTGGAGGAAAAAAATAAAATTAAAGTATTTGAAAAATAAATTAAAATGATTTCTAATGTTAACTTTATAAAATGTTGTTAAATTTTTTTTTTCAATCTAAATTAATTTAGAGTCAAACGCATATCCAATATGTTATACCCTAGGGCAGCAGGGATTTTCATGATTTTTTTTTGTTTGTTTCTTATTTTTTCCCAAGATGATTGTCTAGTTTGGTAGGCTTTAGAAAAATAATTGTTATTCTAAAGGCCATTTATACAAATCAATCTATCCCTACACTATTTTGTCTTTATGTCATTTATTTTTTCATTGTAAATGACAATTTATGCTTTTCCTCTCTAGAGATGTTCAATATATATAAAATAATTTCTATTTCGCTTTAATTTCGAGAAAGGATAACTTGTAATTTACACAATAGACTGTTGCAAACTTTTGAGCACTACTAAGAGGGGTGAGGAGGTGAGTGAGGTGAATCAGTAGTTTGATCTTCTTAATGATTTTAGCAATTTAAACTTTAACTGAATTACACATATATTCACCAACACAATAGATTAGCTCATGAACATAAATCATATAAGCAACTAAAACAAAGTAACCTTGAGTGCAACAATAAAAATCACATCAAAACACATCCACACAAGAAACACAAGATATCTAGTGGAAAACCCTTCAGCAAGAAAAAAACAAACCTTACTGTTATTGCATTGCTCTGAATATTTTAGTAAGAAAAAATGTATTTTACATAGATTTGTTGACTCCCATCGGCATGGAGACTCAACCTCATACACAATAGGGTAACACCAATAAGTTAGGAGACTTGATTCTACTGATAAGCTTAGATGAATCTATTCTCACACGGATCTACAGACTACCATCTGCTAAAGGCCACCAAAACCAACGGTCCTCACCCAACTTCAATTGGACTTTCCAACTTTGGTTGGATGGAGAAACTGTTCCTTTCGTTGAAGCTTCGAAATCACTGCTCCTCTCTCATGAAGTTACTGCTCCTCAACACTATGTGGACCTCATTTCATAAATTCTCCAACTGGATCCAAGACACTTTTCTCAACAATATTTCAGCTCTACAAGTATGCTCTTAGCAACAAGACTCTCTGCAAATCACAATAAAAAACACCACAAATATATGCTCTCCACTCTAGCAAAATAGTGGCCACAATCCATCCAACAAAAACTGAATAATATCACCAGTAGCTAAAACAAAACTCATAACAAACCCTCACACCAAAATATGAATGTTGCATAATACAATCAACAACATAAGACACTATGGCTATGTACCAAATGCGTCAGCAACTCCTGCAAAAGTAAATGTGAGAGTCACTAATATGGAGCTCCATCAATACCAAACTCTGCTACAATTCTATGCATCACAGATATAAAATATGGAGATCTGAATCAATATAATGCTTCAAGAAATAAATCTTCTCATATTGCTTCCATTAGAGCTCATACACTAAAGCAATCAAGCTCACTATGGCTCTGAAGCATACCCACAAAATGCATCCTTCTCTAGCTCACTCTCATACTCAACCAAACAATACTCAACTCTAAAGTGATGTATATAAAATGCGTTGACTGAAATTCATCTTAGACATTGGATCAAGGTGCACAATTTGGACTAAATCAATACACTAACATCACTACTTATGCATTAAAGGTGTTCACATCATTGGAGGACCTTTTCAAACCATTCCCAACAATTGAAACTTATTCTAGAAGTCTCTAGGAATTTCCATGCCAATTTTCATCTGATTTTCATGGGGAATGCGAAGGATCTTTCATGAAAATTTTTAGTCGCATGCACAACACTACCTAAACTCGATTGTAGCCTTCAGTCATTTGCACATGCATGTTTCCCAGTGACTAGAACCTTTCATTCACATGGATAAGCCTCCATGGGAGCGATTAGGGTAGAGCATAAGGAAAAACCACAAGCCCTCATCTCAGAATCTCTACCACCATTTGGATCCTCTTCTTCAAAATTTGAACTCACCTCCAAACCTCTGCTAAGCTTAGTAACACCTATACAAGTAGATAAACAAGTCTCCCAAGTGTCATTACCAGGTTGACTTAAAAGGCCAACAAACAAGGTTGGAAAGAGTGCCAACAAGTCCTCCACTCTCCAACAAACATCTGCACAAGCTGAAACACCTCTAATAGACTCACAATACACTATAGCACATCTCCATCATCAACATAAGGCCACCACACTACAAAAATTCATCGCCATGAGTATAAGCATTAAGACCTAGTTGCCAACTCAGCTAGTGTGCCAACTCATCATCAATCATAACAATTCTATCATTTGTTAATCAATACATCACAAGGTTGACATCAATGCCAACACATTCATCTCAATGCCAACTCAACTAGTTGCAACCATGCTACAATGAAGGCATCCAAACATCAACTATTCTACAAGGGTTGACATCAATGCCAAAATGAGCTAGCTGCAACCATGAACTAATGCCAACATCAGCTAGCTGGATCCATGCGAACCATAATGCCAAAAATCTCCCCCTTTAGAATTAATGGCAACCATACACAAACTCCAGACTATTCTCCTCTATCACTCCCACTTTTACATCAATGGAAAAGGGTTAACTCCATCTAGTAAGGCAACAAGAACTGAAGCACAAATATTGGAGCAATAAACCTCTACATTTCTAAAAAGTAGTGCATATCAACCAATGACCATACTCTCCACATCAGCAACAAGCAACACATCACCAACCATCATCCATACAAACATACCAACCAACAACCTCTGGCAGTAAGCAACAATATGCCAACGTAAGGCAACCATACAATCATCAATCAAAAGCATCATAATGAGAAACAAGATGCAACAATGTGCACATGAGCATCAACCAAAACTCTCCATAACAACCACAAAGCAACAACATCAATCGACCTCTCTATTCAAAACATGAGGTCAAAAACTCCGACTTTCATAGCATAGTATGAGGCACACCATGAACACCTCTAAGCGGACCATGATGTATAATAATGAATGGATGAAATAAATAAGAGAAAATAGATGATCCCCCTAAACACATGCCATCTCTAACATCATCTCCATACTAAAGTGAAATATTCCCACTGCAACATTACTTCCTTGCCCATGGAAAGAAGCACAATGTGGACCAAGAGTCCACATGACCATGACATATGACATATTACAATATATATACATGGTTGTAGCAGCAATACAAAGACCTCATACATGACCAATATATGACCATAACATGACCACATGACTCATGACTAAATAACCCAATGATAGTACGGCATACATACATGGCTCCATGAGCATTTTACATACATGGCTCCTATGATAAACTCCTATGGACCAATGATTGAAATACATAATACATCATGACTATTACATCATCGTTAGCCCATACATGTAGCTACAAAATTACTCCATAAGCCTATCACCATGACAACTTGATTTACAAAAGACTAGACCCTCTACCAACATAGAGTGATTGTTATAGATCCATTTGGGCATATCACTCCCATCATCCAGATCAATGTTTTAGGGCTCATCAAACCCTAATTTCAGTTTCTTCATGCCCTAAACAAGTCAACCTTTTGAATGCTCCTTCTTGATAGTTTCATGACTTGAAGGCATCCTGAAATGATCTCTAAAGGGACCAGCGCATGTAGGCCCATGTAAGGGTGCACTGCAGAGTAGTTAAGTCCATGCCAAGGTGCTCTGCAGAGTACTTAGTTCCTCTTTGACCTACATTGGGCGAGATTGAGCGAAATTCACATAGGGTTTGGGGAATATTCTTATCTCTTGGAGTCTTCTAGAAGTTTCCCTCACTTATCAACTACTATGAGCTCGAAAATGGATGAGGAATGAGTTAAGTGATCAGGGGTTGGAATTTGATGAATTGTAAGGAGATAATGTTGCCATGAGAATTGAATTTGAGACAAGTATTGTTATGCTACCGGAGTGTCATGATTTTTATGTGATGTGGATGGGATCAAAGCTAGAGGAGTGAATTCAAATCAGACTTCATGGTTGTAATTCTACCTTCTATTCAATAAAGTATTTGAACCTTTTTCCATATGCTTATCTTGTTATATGATGCTTATATGTGTGAATGTATTTGATTCCATTTACTTGTAATCAACAGATCTTTTGCTTTGATTGGTTCTTTGTCTTCTGTTGATGTTTACAGGTACTTCTCAAGCGTGTTAAGTACGGGAAGGAGCGACGAGACCGATACAAAGGAGATAAGAGGAAAGAGAAACTACAAGTAGGTCTTCTCATCCTATTTGTCTTATCTATTGCTTATAGGAAAAGGCTAAAGTGCTTTAAAATGTTGTTCCTTATCTAAGGAATTAGTATTTATCCGTAGATACCAAATTCTCCAAAACAAATTGGCTACTCCACTGGGGAATATAATCCTTCCTAGTAGCTTATCCACCTCCTAAGACACTCTTGTAGACCCTACTTGTTTTCATTGATTGTATTTCAGCACTATTGCAATTAATTTTGGTCGAAAACTGTGTCAATTTGCCTCTTGAAATGGCTTACTGTCACTAGTGCAGGCTTGTGAGAGACACAATGCACTGCAGAGCACCCTTGGCTTAGGGACAATGCTCTGAAGTGAATTGTCTCCCATTCAGGGTTGTGCTGATCCTCCTAGGGTTAGTTTCCCACCTTTGGATTGAGTTTTTGGCCAAATTTCTTCTATTTGATTGCTTGTTGATTGGTCAATGAATGTCATGTCTCAGAAAACTTTTTATCTCCTTTGCTAGCCCTACTTTGACTTGGTTGATTAATGTTTCTTAAATGTTTTCTTTGACATTATCGATCCATAGTCAAAGTTAGATTATAGTTGATTAATATTTGTTCGAAAGAAAGTGTCGTAAAAGTCTTCTTTTCCTTCGATAAAGAACTACCATAAAGTATTCATTCTTGAAAAAAAGGTTGATTGATTGTATGTGCATTAGTTTCATGTTGTTCATATTCACATTAAGGAAATCGAAAAGAAATACATGCATTTCTCATTAAAAAAGTTTGTGTGTGCTCATAGGAATAATTTAGGGAAATTGCATTAGATTGTGCTCTTTGCTCTTTGATCGAAAGAAATATGATTGCTTTATCCCTATTAGCTAAGATTTTCATTGTTAAATTGAATGGAAAGAATGCTTATCATAATAGTTGCATCCCTAGGTATTTCAGAATACATCGCATGGTGAACTTGAAAGGCAAATTCCTAAGCAAGATCAACTTAAAATTAACCTCAATTTACCTAATGGAGCATTGTCACTTAACGAAAAACATTTAGAGGTCTAGGCTAGAGACATGTTCCGGTGTCGTAAAA
>APFE030425594.1:8450-20479 GCA_000404065.3 Pinus taeda
CCTGACAAAAACACCTGTGCTTACAAGCCCTAGTTTTGATAGAGGCTTTATAATCTTCTCCTTTGCCTCTGAAAACACAATTGTTGTTGTCCTACTGCAAAAGGATGACTTGGGATGTGAAAAACCTATTGCCTTTTTCAGTAAATCCCTTAGGGATGACCCACTCAAGTACAAAATCATGGAAAAGTAAGCATATGCCCTGGTAAAAGCCATAAAGGATTTCAGAGTTTACATCCTATACTCTCACATAATTGCATATGTGCCCAATGCAGTAGTCAAAGATATCTTAACCCAAGAGGGAATGGAAGGCCAGAGGGGCAAATGGATTGCCAATATTCTGGAATATGATATAGAAATCAAACCAACAAAACTTATAAAAGGACAAGGGCTATCTAAACTAATGACTGAGACTAACTTTGAAGCCCTTGACATAAATGAACTGGATAACGAACAGGAGATGGCGACTCCACAGATCAATCAAGCCTTTCTACAATCACCTTGGTATGCTGACATATGTTTTGTATTATTAAACCCGAAAGCTCCTCCAGGGTTATCCAGAACCAAGAACAGATTTCTAAAACTAAAGGCTGCAAAATTTTGTATCATAGACAATGTTTTATTTTGGAAAAACCATGAAGGTGTCCTGCTCAACTTCCTGACTTTAGATGAAGCTAATAAGCTCCTTAGAGAATTTCATGTAGGAGACTGTGGAGGGCACTTATATTGGAAATCCACAGCTGACAAAATCCTGAGGGCTGGATTTTATTGGCCCTACCTGTTTACTGATTCAAAAAAGTTTGTAATGTCATGTCATAAATGTCAGATCTTTGAAGGGAAGAAAAAGTTACTCCCCTTACCCCTCAGGCCCATTTCAACTGTAAAACCATTTCAACAATGGGGCTTAGACTTCATTGGGGAAATTCACCCTTCATCCTCAGGCCAACATAAATGGATCCTGACAGCCACTGATTACTTCACCAAGTGGATAGAGGCCATACCTTGTAGACAAGCAAATGATTCAGTTATCATACAATTCCTAGAAACCAATATCTTGTCTAGATTTGGCTGCCCAGAGAAAATCATAACAGATAATGTAGCTGCCTTTAAATCCAAGAAAATGACAGCTTTTGTCACAAATATCATATCACCCTAGGTCACTGAACAGCCTATTACCCTCAAGGCAATGGTCTAGCTAAGTCCTCCAATAAAAGCCTGATCAACATCATTAAAAAGGTCTTGGAGGAGAACAAAAAGAATTGGCATAAGAATCTGGTAAATGCACTATGGGAAGATAGGTTGACCAAAAAAACATCTATTGGTACTAGCCCATATGAGTTGGTATATGGCCTGGAAGCTGTGTTCCCATCATCCCTTGGGATCCCTATGATCAAATTGCTGCAAGAAATACAGGCTGAACCCAATGATATCCAGAGAAGGATCAATTAGACAATTCACTTACAACAAACAAGGGAAGAAGTGTATCACAGAACCCAGGTTCTACAGGAAAAGCTTAAAAAAGGTGTTTGACAAAAGAAAAAAGGCTGGGGACTTTTTCATAGGTAACAAAGTATTGAAATGGGACTCTAGGAGGGAAGACAAAGGAAAGCATGGCAAGTTTGACTTTCTGTGGAAAGGGCCATTTGTAATTCAAGCTGTGCAAGGTAACAATACCTTCTTTCTCAAGAGTCTAGATGAGTCAAACAATGATGAAGGCCCAGTGAGTGGGAGAATTCTCAAGCACTACCATGATACATAAGCATAGGATGGCCCCATATTGTACATAAATGTCTATATTTCCAAGCACTTTTTTCCTTTTTACAGTAGATATATAGAAGAGCAACTACAACAGATTTTGAAGAATGATCAGCAAAACCACATCAAGATGACATAGATACTGGAGAAATCTCAGATGAACAGAAGTGAGCAAGGTCTTCAAAATAGAAAAGCCATGATAGGCAGTGATACAGGCTGGCAAGTCATGAAATATTTATTGTTGTTCTAAAAAAGGTCATGAAACATTGCATACCATTTCACTAACTGTAGATCAAAGGTGGCAATACTAAAGCAAATTCACTGTAGTAAGAGGAAGAAAATAAGGCCATCTGACCTGCTGTTCTTGGCTTTCCACCAGGAAAATCCATCCCCAAGTGGAGCCACTGTTAGGTTCCTATACCAATATGTTTCATCTTTCATGATTGACAGTGGAAGGGCTAAATATGTTCATAATTGCAGGCTGCAAAGGTTCCAAATTTTTTGTACATGCTACAAAAAAATTAAAAAATGAGAAGAGGGTATGCCTTAAAAGAATAATCAAAAGGCAAGAAAATCAAGTGGTCAAGAGAAAAGTGAAAATGAACCCCAAACTAAAGACCAGGAAAGTGGCCAGTCAAAATGCCACTACTAGCTTATTGGGCAGTATCATGTTCTGCAATTACTGCTGCTATTCACACTTGATGGATGACCCAACAATCTAAACTGGACCATGCCATGGTTAAATTGCTTGCTGCAGAATAGAGAATGTTCCCTGACCAAACAGCTCAAGCTTGGCAGATGACTAGCTAGGTAGATAAACAAAGGTGCCCAACTGCTTAATCTGGGACCTTGGAAGAAATAAGGGTAGGTTTTAGATAGGAGGGCAGTCAAAAGAAAAAGAGGACAATCAAGGTCTGCTAATTCAAGTGCACCCGCCTTTGAAGAAAATATGTTAGGATTACTAGGATGGGTAAGTAGTGCAAGGTTGCAGAAATGGATAGCCATCACCAATTGGCTTATTAAGTGCAAGAACTTATGCCACTCAGGGTATTGGCATCAAAAGCAAAGAGTGGAGGACAAGCATTGGAAGCATGTCTAATTTCCCCTATTTTCCCCAAAACTTCATTTTACTAACACCCCCAAGGACCGTGAGATCTGCTCAGGTGTCCAGTTCCACTTCATTGCATCACGAACTACTTGGTCAAGCCATGAAGTTCAAACATGAAAAGAAGCCATATTTTTTGTGTAAAACATCTTTTTCATCATTTCATTGATCCTCAAAATCCTAAGTTAAGTTTTACCTATTAGAACTTGGCTTTACCCCTCCATTCACCTCATAAACCATATTAACCACTAATATATTATTTAGCTCCCTAATTCCCCCTTTTTTCCTAATTCTATTAGAATCTATGAAAATTTCCCAAAAAATATCTATAAATACCCTCCCCCTAGCACTATAGCTATATACCCCTTCCTTGGGAAATATTAACCCCTCAAGGGTTAGTATTAACCCTCAATCATCCTAAAACTATGGGTTTTGGCAAAAGAAACCATGGTTAAAAGTAAAAAAAATCAAAATCCCTGCCCTTGCTAGAACCCTTTACTCCTTTCCGCTCTCTAAATTGTGTTTGTAATGTTTTTTTATTATTATTAAAACATTAATAAACGAAATTACCCAAAACCTAAAGTTCCTACCCCCCGCGCCCGATTTTAATTAAATTAATTAATTTATTGGGCGGGTCCCCACTGCTGTTAACGCGCCGTCACCTCACGATTGCCGCCCACTGCACGATCTACCGTCCCGCCCATCCAACGGTGGGCGGTCAATTTTTTATGCAACCCGCCCGACCTTTTGCGTCCGGGGAATGGGCGGTATTACCGCCGTACCCCCGCCACGCGTCAGGCGCCCGCGCTGTTCGCTGCCCCCCCCCTCCAAACCACTTACCGCCCTAGACCCCTCTGGGGAGACCGCTTACCACCTTCCCCCCACGCTGACATCACGCCCCCGTCAGCGTGACATCACCCAGCCTTGCCGCCACCAAGCCTCCACGTCGCCCCTACCACCGTGTCACTCTGCCCACCCTGCCACCATGTCACTGCCACCTGAGCACCCAAGTCAGTTGCCACGTCACCCATCCGTTCCCGGGCCCATGATGACGTCAGCATGACATCATCACAAAAAGGCGCCAATATGCCAAAAATGCATAAAAAGGCGTCCATTAACCATTATTTCGCTTTGTTTTCTACGACTTCTGGAGCTCCTCTGCATGCGAAATTCAACCTACAATGGTCAGAAATCAAAAGCTACCTGCCAATGCTGTTGTCGCCTCCATTATCAACCCAAGTACCTGCAATTCCTCCAATTCGACCGGTGCAAACGCCTCCTACGCCATTAAATCCAATTATTTGCCGCAGGCATCCTCTTTTATCCATTGTTCTCCTTTGCAATCCTACTTTCCTGCATAAAGAACTCAATCAAAAGACCCACATTGTTAAAATTCACCACTGAAATCTATTTGAAAAGCCACTGAAACCCCTGCGCGACGAAAATCTCGAAGAAACCCGTGACCCTCTGTGAATTTACCATTTTTCCACAAAGAGCAATTAAAGAAGTCGAGCTACCGGCTAGAAGACTGAATTAACAGTTCCCTCACCCCTGCTAAAGGAATTCTCTGCAAATAAATAGCTAACCAGCTCAAACACACTCTGGTTCTTCAAAACAAAGTGCCCCACAGATTCATTAAGCCTGTAACAGCCTCCTTGCACTGCCAAACTACTCACTGCAGATAGATCAGTAAGCCATTTCCTCAGCATTTACATCAAGCTTGAAATACTGTAAGCATCCAGCTAAAACAAGACAATGGCCACTCCAGCTGCTCTGGATGTAGTGCCTATAAATCCACCTAACAGAGAACTAGAAGCTATGCCACTGGTGGACAGTGATGCCCTCATCACAGACTTTGTGGCAGAGAGAAGCCATTCGTAGACATATTGCCAGCTAAGGAACAGTCACTTGGACAACAGTGACCTGTATGGCATCTGGGAATCCAATCTTCCCACCTACTTTCTGCCTTCTGTGAACATTTTCCCTGAAGTCATCCACCTTTGAGCAGAAAAATATGACCAGAAACTCAGGGCTGTGAAGTCTCCATCTGGGAGCATCCTCTTTTATATAACTCCAGATTCCATCAACCAGATGCTGAACTACAAGTAGACCCATCTGCTATATCCATTCTCCATGAACTACTTGCTAGATGAGGGCTCCAAACTCTCTAGCACAGACATTGCTGCAATAGCCAGGAAATTCGTGAAGGCAGACTGCCAACCTTCTGGGCCACCTCCCTTTTCCTATGCAGATTTCAATGAGGTTGGCAAGCTGCTGGTAGACATGCTAACCTTTATGCCGGGGTTCACTACAAATAAGCATGTTGATCTAACTGTGCTGGTCATGCTCTCAGCATATAGCCTTGTGAAGCCCCCTGCTATGAAATACAATTATATCAAATACATTGCCAATAAGATACATGACCAGTTAACAAGACTGAAGAGGGAGGAAATATTCAAATATTCCTCATACATCTATCCCCTGTTCTTGTACTACCAACCAGATTGCTTCCAGTGCTCAATCAAGAAGCTAGACTCACAGGGTGAGAGGAGGTCTATGATCTTCTGGTCTTCAGTCTTCCACCAAGTCCATAATTCCCCCTACTCATACTGTGAATTCATTGATCAGTTTGTGTATCCAGTCACATGCCTCTTAAAGAGGACCCCTCCTATCAGATTGTCCAAGGATATGCAGAAAATCTTGCAACTATCTAGGAGCTACAAAATTGGTGATTGGTACTTGTACCAAAACCACACTGTCATGAGAATTTATGGTTGTGAACTCTGTCCCTACAGGCTCCCAAAATATGTGCCTATGAGGCTATTTTCCCTGGAATACTACAGACAACTTATAAACTCTGATCTGACACACTTTCACAGTGCCAAGAAAAAAGCCAACCTAAAGTTCAGGGACCACCTAGGCCCATTTGTCATGAACAAAAAAGATGGTTGGCAAGAAGCTGATCAAATACTAGGACAATAGCTCAAACTCAAAAGAAGCTTCTGGTGGGTCCCTTATGACCCTGAAGGTTTCATCAATGCTAGGAGGGTCAAATATAGGCTGCTAGCCTATAAGCATTGCCCAATCTCTCAAATACAACACTTTACTAATCAAGATGAATGGGTGTCTGAGTCAATAGTAGAGGAATTGACTCAGGAAGAAATAATGGAGCAGACTGTAAAGGACTTGGAAAAAACTCTTGACTTAGACTCTTGTCAATAGGTCTTGTTCAAGCAACCAGTCGAAGCAGGAGAAGGCACCTCTACTGCTCTAGCTGCACAGGACACCCAGCAAGCTCCAGCAATAACAACTACAGCAAAGGGAAAGGAGAAGATGGATGAACAGCAAGAGGTAGAGACAGGGCAGCCTAGCACATCAAAGGATCAGCAATCAGATCAAGCCCCTCCACAGCAAACTGAACAAACTCAAAACCCAGTTTTGCAGACTCCTCTCAATGATAAGAGAGGGAAAAAGAGAGACAGAGAGGAGGACACACCTCCAACAGGGTCATCACAACAACTAGAGGATAAGAGGCCGAGGATAGACCCCAAGACAGAAGAAGGAGATATAAGTGAAGAGCTGACAGAAAGCCACAGCAAAGAAATGCAAACGAGCCAACAGACTGCCACTAGCTCATTTCAGCTAGAACAGGCCCAGCAGCATACCATAGAGGTGTCCTCCCCCAGACAACAGGGCAAAAAGCCAGCTACAGTTAAAGAAGGCTTCAAAGAGATCAAGGCACAAAATGAGTTGATAAGGGTGCAGCTCTATGAGCAATTCCTAAATACAACCCCAGCCAAAAAGCAAAGATTGATGGCTGCCTATGATCTAAAGGAAGAAAAGATGATCTTCACTCATCTAAAGCCTAAAGTCCCACATCCAAAGACCACATCAGATTACTACCGGACAAACCTGTAGGTCTTTTCTAAAGACATACACCCCGTGGATCAGATTGAGCTGCACAAATAGACTGGGGAAATGGTGTATGCAACACTTGCTGACAGGGAAATGTTGGCCCATCAGTTAAAAGAAGCCTTGAAGAACACCAACAGGCAGCTTGATTTTGAAAGGTTGTCCTCCTCTGCAAAAGACAACAGAATAAAGACTCTGGAGGACATAATTGTAGATTTGGGACATGACCCAAAGGACCCAAAGGGTGTCAGAGCCCTTATGAAGAAGAAAGTGGATGATATTACTGCATTGAGAAGACATGCAAAATTTCCTCCTACCATTCATCCTGAAACAGCAGAACTTGTACAAGAAAAGCAGGTGCATAATGCTATCGAGTTGCTTCTGGTTATGAACCAAAGGATACTACAAATGGAGGTAGAATTAGAGAAAGATATGCAGGACAAACAAGGGGAATCAGCCTCCCAGCCCCCTCAAACTTCAACAAATCTGGAACCTGCCCCTCCAACCCAAGCAGCAGCAACCCCTCCTGCTATTCCAGCACCTACTGCAGCTACATCAGCAACAAGAGCAACAGTAGAAGCAACAACAGCAGCAGAATCCAGCATGGGCATGGAGGAGTTGATGAAGGTTGTTAAAGAGCTGGAAACTCAAGTCACTAAAATAAATATTGCCAAGGAAAAACTAGCCAAGCTGGAGGCTAGTTATGACAAATCAAAGATGACAGTGGCAGAAAAGCAAAGAGAAATAAAGGCCTTGGAGGCCAAAGTGAAAACTTTGGAAAAGGAGTTCATGCTAGGTAAAACCCTAGCAGAAATAAAGAAGATTATTTGGGCCAAAATTGGCCAATCTATACAAGACCAATGGAGGTCCATTCAGGCAATTTTTTAACAGGTTGAGCTAATAGAGGTAGCTCATGTGGAGATTCAGAGAGCCGGGACAGCCCTGGGAATAATGCCCAAGTAGGCCACCAAAATGATTCATTTCCTCAATAACCGCACTAGAGAGGAACTGGCTGCTCTACAAATAAGCAGCAAAACATATACAATCCTCACAGCCAAAAAGGTATTGACCTTAAGGAATTTTGCTCAAACATTGGAGAGGAAGTGTCAGGAGATGAAGGCAGAGATAGATGAATTTAGAGCTAAAATGGCTATACTACAGGACAAAGGACTTCCAATCCTAGTGACTGGCATAGGACAGCTACTGTCATATAATCAGTGTATGACAAGGATCAACAACTATGTTGAAAACCAGATCACTGCATCCAGCAGCTCCACAGAAGAAGCAGGGCCTCCCTCTGGGCAATCTCTCTATGACAAGCTGGAAAATCTGTTCTTTATTGAACATGAAATAAATCATTTGTTCGAAGTCCCTCCAAACTTTTATAGACATACAGAGGCAGATGAAACAGTGGTAAAAATGAGGAGGCATCAGCTACCCCTAGCTGATTGGTGGCAAGCAATGCTGGAGATTTTGCCCAGATAATTCCACTTTGCTTTTTGCCTTTTTTGAGAAAAATCAAAGTTTACAGGTCAGTAGGCAGATCAGCATACAGGTACAGCAAGCATCCATACAGGTGACTCAGCAATGCACCCAGACAGCAGGCTAAATTAACGCGGAGTTAAAGTCACAGCTACAGCCTACTTTCCAGAGCCATAAAGTCAAATCTGTCTGACAGAAAAATATCAGCTATGTCAGCATTAAATGCTATATTTATGTTATCATTTACTTTTCGTAAGAGAGTTGGTGGTGCAATTTATTGCACAAAAACTCTCTACTGAGATATTTTGTACCCTATTTTTGTATATATATCCCCTCAGATAACGCACTGAGGGTCGGTTGTAGTGTAATTCTTTCTGAAAGAGCTCTATTGTATTCTCGAGACTTTTTGATAATACAAATTGCTGATGGAGATTTCTGGTTCCAACGCTGTCTGAAGATGGATATGTAAAGCTCTGTTTTGTTACAGAATTCCTGTGTCATTTGCTGAATCAATAAGTTTCTCTTAACTGTGTATGTGTTTCCTGTGTATGCCATAACTCTTATGTTTTCATAATCTTAGTAAGTAGAGAAAAAGAATAGCCTAGTATTTTTTTCAAGCACCCTATGCTCAATCTCTATTTCTAAATATGTTTTCTTCTGGGTTAGCCATAGATATGAATTCTTAATTGCTCATGTCTGAACTTATCATGTCATGATGAATATTGTTTAAGAATTCTTAACTGATCTTAAGCAATACCTTCATGTTTCTTCATTTAGCATAGTGAAAGATTCTTAACTGCCTTTCACTCACTAATTCCATAATTTCATCAACAAATCTGATAAATTGTTTCACATATGCCTAACTTGCCCTGCAGCAACACTCTGTTTTCATAAATCCACTTTCAAAAGCACAAAAACCTCAACTCCATTGCCCAATGGAACAAACTGTCCTGTAATTTGTATCTCAGTTCTATCTGAATTCACCAACCCACCAAATTCAAACAAACAGTGCACCATAACTAGCCTAAAACATTCATCAACAAAGTTAAACTATAAAGAGAGAGCCCTCTCTGGTTGCAGGTAGGCTAGGACCTGTAGCTAAAAGATTGGTCAATGGTTACCTCAGTCGTATTCCCTTTAGGAAGCAGGGAACAACCTGAGTGATAACACCCTACACGCTTTCAAAATCTCATATACTCAGGGTACAGTATGCAGGACAACAAAACCATCCAGCACTATGGCATTGCCAAATACTCAACCATCATCCTAACTCTCCGACTGCGTGGAGGAAGCACTGGAACCAGCTCTAAAAATACAGGCTCCTTTCTGGATGCCGTAAAAGGGAAGGAAAAAATGAAAAATAAAGCAGCATCTCCATCAAAGTTACGAGGAACCTACATTTTTGAACAAAAGTCAGAATCACCAACTCTACAAGTATCTATACCAAAGGTAACTAGTTTACACACCGATTTATCTAATAATGTAATTATTTGTAGATTTAACGGTTTTTGGCCAAGATCAGATGCCCTGCATCAATGGATCTTTTCAACATGGACATCTAACTATGAAATTTACCTATGCCCCAAAGGGTTTTTCATAGTTAGATTTAACACAGAACAAGAAAGAGACAGCATTATCAATCAGGGGCCTTGGTTCTGGGGTAGTGTTGGCCTCTTTACCACCCCCTGGTTTTCTAATTTCGACACCAATACAATGATAATCTCAACAATTCCTGTATGGGTAAGGCTACATGCGCTCCCACTACATTTTTGGCACCACAAAGTATTAATGGCCATTGGGAATTCCCTTGGGAAATTCCTAAAAATGGATGAAAACAGAGCTATTAGGGGAATATTTACATTTGCTAGAATATGTGTAGAAGTGGACTTGAGTTAGGGGCTACCTGACCACATCACGCTGAACTTCAATAATACCCAATGGATACAGCAGCTTGACTATGAGAACACAGCGTTCCGGTGCAGAAGTTGCATGCAAACAGGGCACCTTCAATATGATTGCCCATTTGTTCGAAAGGACCCCAGGAGAACCAAGAAACAACAAAAAAATCCCAAAGGATGGCAGCACACCGACCCATTGGAAGAAGAAGACATCAATGTGGAACATACAGAGAACCAGACAGAACCAGACTATCAAATGAGACAGAAACAACCTCAGGAAGTGAATGGCCCAACTACTCATTTGGGGCCGCACATTTCAGATCTGCATCAAGAGTTACAAATGGAAGTAAGTGGCATCAAACGAACCCATGGCTCAGAGGGATCAGAATCTAACAAAGAACTTCAATTGAACCCAATGGAAAACCAGCTAGCTATTATTACACCCACACTTGACTGTGGAGGATGGCGGCAGGTGGAGAAGAAGAAGGGAAGAAAAGTTTAGGCTTGCTGGAACTCATTTTTTTGTTATTCTATTTCTGTTGCTTCCTGTCATTACAGGAACAGTCATTTTCTATTTTGTGTTATTTCTCTGTTTTGATGCCTGTCACTACAGGAACAACCATCTGCATATGCCTCTGGCATCTACAAAATGTAATTTTATCAATATGAATAAAATTACGACTTTTTTCTTACGGGAAACAAAAAACTCCCAAGTGTTGTTCTTTTCAATCTTCTCAAGTTTTTCATCCATTGCCTTGACCCAGCATTCATCTTGGCAAGATTCTCTTACATTTTGTGGTTCAGTGGAGGAGAGTAATGCCAAATAGCTTGAAGCTTCTCAATTGTTCTTCTTGTTTTTATGCCAGCCTCCTTTTGCCCCAAAATTTGTGATTCTGGATGATTCTTTTGAACATACCTAGAAGAAGTCTTTTCTTCTATCCTTATCTGTTCCTCTGGCTCCTCATGGGTTTCTTCTTCATGGGTATCTTCTTCATCAACAGTTTGATTTGGAGAATAGTCTTCATCCTCTTCGATATCATCATGATTTACTTGCCTAGGGATGTATCCTTTTTCATCAACCACTACATCAATGCTATCAACAATTCTTTCAAGTCTTTTATTATAACACTTATATGCTTTGTTGTAGGGAGAATAACCAAGAAGAATGCCTTCATCTGCTCTAGGCTCAAGTTTTCCAAGTTGTTCATCAGATTCTTAATATAGCATTTGCTCCCAAATATTTTGAAGTGCTTTACCGAAGGAGTCTTACCATACCAGAGCTCATGCGGAGTTTGAGTGCTGTTCACTCAGACATTTGTTTTGTTGAGAATAACAACCGCAGCATATGCAGCTTCACCCCAGAAGGTTGCGGGAGTTCCAGATTCATCAAGCATAGCCCGAGCCATTTGTTGGACTGTTCTGTTCATCCTTTCCACTACTCCATTTTGCTGAGGAGTCCTAGCTGTGGAGAATTCCCTTCTTATTCCATGTTCTTCACAGAAATCGAAAAATTCATTTGAGGTAAACTCCCCACCTCTATCTGACCTGAGGCACTTGATTTTGTAATCTGATTCATTCTCAACCAAGGCCTTGAAGGATTTGAATTTTTCGAATGCTTCGTCCTTGTGCTTCATAAGTCCTAACCAAACCATCCTGGAGAAATCGTCCATGAATAGTATAAGATATTCTTCTCCTCGACGTGACCTTGTCCTGAATGGACCACATACATCTGTATGAACTAGCTCAAGAGGGTTGTTGGCTGATCCTTCCTTCTCAGTGAAGTTAGTTCTGGTTTGCTTCCCAAACTGACATGATTTGCATATGGTGTTGTCTGGAATTTTGATGTCTGGAAGACCACGAACTGCTTGGTATTTGCATGC
>APFE030425594.1:21226-42172 GCA_000404065.3 Pinus taeda
GTCCTTGAGGAAGACTGTCGCTGATTTACCTGATGATTTCTATTAGGCCTTTGCTCACTCCTTCTTGCTGAATCAAGATAACTTTTGGAGGTGGAAGCTTGAGATGCCTCTCCATTATACCCCAGACCTGTCTTGATTACAGGGGAACGCTGTACACTGATAATCTCATCGAGAGTTTCAGATCCTTTAACAAATTTAAGATTAAGGGCCTTTGTTTTCTCACTTTCTTTTCTAAGGCCAACAATTTCACATTCTAACTTCTCAAGAGATTTTTCTTTTTCATCAAGTTGAAATTGCAGAGTATCAATGATCATATTCTTTTCTTCTAAACATCTTTTGAGTCTATAAATCTCTTCATAAAAGCCATCTATATCTATAACATCCATATAATCATCATCTTCAAAGGCCATTAGAAGTTTATAGTTATTACCTCGTTCATATTCATCGTTATTTGAGAGTCCATCATTATCTTCATGAGTGTAATAGCTTTTCTTATTTGCATTCTGTTTCTTGTTCCATCTAACAGGAACTTTCCCATTGTCAATCTTATCCTTATGAGGACATTTGGCAGCATAGTGACCTACTCTTCCACAAGCAAAGCATTTGAATGGTAACTTACCTCGGAATCGTCCAGTGCCCCGTTGAAGATTTTTGACAAAATTCGATTCTTCTTCTTCTTCTGATGTGTCCAGGTCCATAGTAATCTCCTTTGCCAGAAGCTTTGAAAGTAGCTTCTCTTCTATCTGATGGTCCTCCTTTCCTCATTTCATAAGCAGTTAGAATCCCATGCAACTGTGACATTTTAAGGTTTTGAAGATTCTCCTTTTCTTCTATTGCAGAAACTTTAGATTCAAACCTAGGGGACAAATATCTTAGAACTTTTTCAACCACAACAGCCTCTTTTACTTCTTCACCCAAATTTTTCATACAATTTACAATCTCATCTACACGAAGAAAATAGTTAGCCACACACTCATCATTGTACATCCTGAGATTTTCATATTGAATCTTGAGGGTTTGTAGTTTTGCTCATTTTACCTGATCATCTCCTTCATAGCTTAGAACAATCTTGTCCCATATTTCCTTTGCGGATTTATACTGCATGACTTTGACAAATTCTGATTGCGATAGACATCGCAATAGAGTATTGACCGCTTTTGCATTTGTTTCATATTTCTTCTTCTCAGCCGGATCTGTAGGAGTTGCTGATGGAAGTATCCCTGTATCTATGTTTCCAGACTTCTAGTACCAAGAGATTGAAAGATATCAGTACTCTTTACCTTCCAATATACGAAGTTTGTCCCATCAACACCGTTGCTTTTTGATGCTTCCTCTCGTAGTTGCTCATGATGAAAGATATTCCTTCAAGTCGATCAGCTTCTTCCGAAGGACCTGCTCTGATACCAATTGTTGGAAATAATACTGAGAGGGGGGGTGAATCAGTATTATTAAATTCTTTTCAATATGCCTTCCTTAATTTATTGATCATTAATTTGTATATAATAATGAGCATGAAACACAAAAAACAGATAGTCACACCAAAGAACACCAGATATAAGGTGGAAACCCAATGTGGGTGAAAACCACCTGCTGCAATATGTCTCTATCTTCTTTCAATTAGAAACTTCTTTTACAATAATTTCGTATTGGTGCAGTCATTTACCAGTATGCAGGCTGCAACCTGCAAAGAGCTACAACTCTCTCTCGTTTTCCAGTCTCTCCTGGAAGGGAGCTACAACCCCCTTAGGTCTTTTACTTCTTTAAGGACCACGTTTCCTTAATTTTCAAACTGGATCCATGAACATCAAATAATCATCAAGTACATGAAAATCACCCAATCTCCTTACACAATGAACCAATGAATCGCCCAACTCTTCAGAATGTTGTAAATAGAAAAGAAATACCAGAAATATAAACCCAGAACTCTGCTAGAATAGACAAAGGTCAATCAACAATAGTTTCAAGATAAGACCACAACTTCACCAACAGGGGTCTACATATATCCGTATCTCTTCTGAGACTCAACTGCGCAGATCTGCACTGGTTGTTCTTCTGCTCTGCGTACTTTTCTTCAGATCCATACCTTTACTTCTGACTTGCTGCGTACACCCGCACTATGCCTTCTTCTTGCTTGCATACCTCGCACTTCACCATTTTTTGTACTGTGTGTGCCCCGCACTATGCCTTCTCCTGAACTGTGTACCCCGCACTGCGCCTTTGACTGTGCAGCGTACTCCCGCACTGAGCCTTTCACTGCACTGCGTGCCCCCACACTGCGCCTTCGGATCGCCTGCGGACTTCTAATTAGGGCCAAATTTTCAGTACTCCAATGTGCCACAGTGAGTCAGATCCATAGATCTGTTCATGCGCCCGAAAGATCACAACTTATCAATAGATTCACTTTACGTTTTCTCCTTGATTTAGATCTAGCTTTTAAAACCATTCACCCAAAATTTTCAGATCTTTAGATATTCAAATTTTTACAAGTGTGTGGCCAAGAGATCTCCTTTCCTTTTTATAGGCAAGCCCTTCTCAATACCATGGTCCAAAACCATAATAACACAATACCATGAACCCAATACTTGGGATCAACACTTTAGATGTAATACCACAGACAAAAACCATAGGATCACCATACCATGGAATAGATACCATGGATCACCATAGGATTCCCACATGCGTGCGCTTTTCTCTGCATGGAAGTGTGTGCACTGGGGTCCGCACCTTCTGTTCGGAGAGCCTGCATACATGGCCGCAACTTTCTGAACGGCGTACTTGCGGGTCCGCGCCTTTTGAACTGTGAACCTGCGAACCTCTTATTTTCTTCATTTTGAGAGCCTGAACAGACCATTGCAACTTGAGTGAGTTGCCATCAAGTACAACACTTGTATCATAGAGCCATACCAGAATCAAAATGCCAAAATTATGTGACCGTTGGGTTCCACATCCCAAGGTCTCTTTGTTGGGTTGTGTTATATTCTTTCCACGACTAACCTTTGCATATTCTTTACCTGCCCCCCACTGCGCAATGGATCCACCCTTTCGTTACACTGATTGCGCAGCGGTGGGTGGGTAGCCCCCCTCTAGGGGGTTCGTGGTAGCGCCCCGGGGAATTTTTTTTGGACCATATATTAGGTTGGGCGAACCTACCTATGGTTTTCGGTCCATGGTTTTGGATGCGATGGGTTTTCGGTCCATGGTATTGGATGCTTCGGCATGTATAAATATGTATTGTAACATTGAAAGGAACATAATGAAAAATCAAGCTGGTAGTCCCGATTTTGGGATCCACGGGAAAGTCTCTATGCATATGTGTTTTATGTGTTATGCTCTCGCATTGTTTATTCTTCTGTGATTTAGAATTCGTATGCAGGTAATTTCTGTACGGGGTTAAAACCTACACTCTTGGACTCCTTTTGCCCATTCGGCTTCCACACTAACCCATTGAGGATTAGGTGTCCAACAATTAAAGAGTCAATAAAGCCCGTATTAATAATTGTAAGTGCTTGACCCGCATTTAAGAAAGGGACCATAGTTAGTTGTAAACAGGCCATGGTATTAGATAGATGGTATTGAGAGGATCATGGTAATGACCCATGGTATTGTATCAATGAATGCTATATAAAGGATAAAGACTCCCCATTGAGATATATCAAGTATTATTTTGTAATCGAGCTCTGCTCTACTGGAGGTTGACCCCTCGAAGAGGCAAGTGAACATTGTTTTCATCTCTGAATAATAAAATACTTGTTGTTTTTATCATTTTTTCTATGTTTTGGGTTGTATTTCTTCGCATATTTTTTATTTTGGAATTTCTCACAGGTCAAGAGCATAATAGGAGTGGCATGCTTTTAGTTTATGACTAGGTTAGTTTGCAAGATTTTGAGTGTGGTATCTTTTTCGACATATTGGTCTACAAATTTAATAGGCTAGATGTATAGTAGAATGTGAACCCCAATGACATTCCATTTCCCCACCTTGCCATTGCAGGTAATGGTTATGTAGACATCATCTATATTCCCATCGCTAATGCCTATGTGGTTTTCATGGAAAATATGAACAAATACATGAATTACAAGCTCGATCATCACTACCTAGAGCATGAAGCCCTAACTCAAGAAGGGAGCCTCTTCCTCAATTGTGCTAGTATCCTGCAATGCCTTCAAATTATGAGGAGTGATTTCTATTTCCTATGAGCATGTGGAAGAGCCCAACTGATTCCAACACCATTTGGACTACATATTCTTGCAAGAATTACTCATGCCTCATCCAAACGAAATTCTTACAGGTCCTCGACAACTATAAACTATAAATATTGCTTCAATCTTGAGGGACAAGAGGGACCAATATATATCCTTATGATAGGGGAAAATAAAAAAGGACTCTCTAGGCCATATTTTCTAGTACACATGATTTCCTTAATAGACCTCAAGGCATTAGTGACAATGAGATACTTACCAACAAAGTAGAAGTCCTCACGCTAATAAACCAGAAAGGCTAGAAGACATGCATTTGGCTTCCATTAGAGGATAACATTGTGCACGTTAAAGAAGGTTAAATTTTTCATGTAGAAACAACCTCAGATATGATGATTTTTTTTCTTGTTTGGTTTTTTCTCCTTCTATAAATTGTATATATATATCATCCTTGTTTCATGTCTTTGGTTTTAACAAAATATGGTTGTTTTTTAATGGAATCCTTATCTACCAGTTTACTCGTGGTTTTAAATGAAATTCGTTATCTTCATGTTAGCTCATGGTTTTGAATTGTAGTGGACAACAATTACCTACAAAGTCATTCGTTCATGAACCCATGATTCCAATGTTGAACTAGCCCATGCCTAGATGATTAGATGGGCATGAGAAATTCATTATAGAAATCATATACCTAAGCTAGATGCTTCAAACAAGCATGCTAACTGAGATGGAGAGGTAGGTACTTTTTGAGATGTTATATGAGAGGATAGGGGTAGAAGCTTGACCTTACACGTACTCATGAATTCAATTAACTGATATTTCTAATTCATAGAACACAATTAGTTCATAATTGAAAACAATATTTTAGCAATAAGAATATTCTAATGATTTACTTGTGATCTTCGTCTTGTGGTCCAATGATGTAAATGAAAAGCAACATGATGCTTGTGACGTAGATGAAGAGTCCTCCGAGACCTCTCCTTTTCTGGTGGTTCTCCTTTGGTTCTCCTTTGTTGGTGGTTATCAAAGCCAAATACAACAATGTGTTATGTTATGGTGGATAACTATTAACAAAGGATGAGGTCCTGAGGAAAGGGTGAAGCAGTGGAAAGGTGGAGAGGTGGTTTGAATGAAAATGACAAATGATAGTGTCCATGGAAGATGACAACTTAAAGAGCCACCAGGAACATGGTAGAAGGAGAACATGCAAAAGTTTCTCTCCCCATTGGACATGATCTAACATGCAACTTTGGTTAAAGTTTTCTGGATTTTATATGAATTATTATTTGAATTAATAGATAAGGCATGAACTTTGGTTAAAGTTTTTGTTTCTTTGAATTAAGAGACAAGACAAAAACAAAGTTAAGGATCTTCTTGTATCTTCCAGTTAGACTTTGGATAAAAAGAATTTGCATATTTAACATTTCTTTACACTTTAGATAAAATTGATTTGCATATCTAACGTTGCCTAGGGACACGGAAAGTTTCGAAAAATAGTGTGATTTGAAAACTTTGGCTAAAATTTTGGTGCAGCCACTAGAAACTCTGGTTAAAATTTTGAAAGAAGGTGAAATGTTTGGTCAAAGGAAGGTTTAATTACTAGTCAACGCTCTAGCAATCACTAGAGGCACTGAAGTGCTGAAAACGAGGACTAATAATACCTAGTAGTCACTAGAGTCCCTGAAGTGCTAAAACCAAACACTAATAATACCCCAAATTGCATAATCTTTGAATAGTTATACTTTATGCTAATAATTATTATTATTATATTAATAATACCTTCAACTCCATAATCTTAGAATACTTCTACTTTATGCTAATAATTATTATAACATTGCTCTCTATTCCAATAACCTCTCTAATAATGTATTATTGAGTTTAATATTTTAGGGTTTATAATATTATGGTTTATATTATTGGGTTCACAATATTAGGATTTAATATTGGAGTTATAATATTGAATTTAATATTAATGTTTAATTTGAGCATTTATAATATTGGGTTTAAAATTAGTGTTCATAATATTAGTGTTTAATATTGTGTTTATAATATCAAGTTTAATATTAGGGTTTATAATATTAGGTTTATAACGTTGAGTTTAATATTAAGGTTTATACTATTGGGTTTTATATTAGGGTTTTCTAGTATTAAATTTATAACTAAAGTTTAATATTAAAGTTTATAATATTGGGTTTGATATTAAGGTTTATAATATTTGGTTGTATAGATTATATAGCAATTAATCTTAATATTTATTTTAATTAATATTAATATTAATTAATACTAATATTAAATAATACTAATATTAATTAATACTAATATGCCTATATCAATCACATTTATTAATGTAATTATGCTAGTAATTATTATAACAAGATTTTGTATTTAAATAACTTCTCTAAGAACATAAATCTTGTAATTTTAATCTTTTCCAACTACGATGAATTGTGAAACTTATGATGATTTAGGTAATTACTCCTATACATACATGTAGTATACATCAAAGCATAAATCGTATTATCTTTCTCTAATAGTTTGTCTTATAACTTAATAAATATTATAATTTAATAAAGGTATTTTAAATTATTCTATATTTTAAAGATTCTGCTAAAATAATTTTAAATCAAATCTTATATTTTTTTATTTAAAATCTATTTCTAAATAAATAAGTAAATTTAATACTTTTAGAAATTACAAATGCTCGCTCAAATTACACTCAGACAGACCTATGATTCCAATAAATTTTACCTAATTTAAAATATATTCCCAAATTAAATATATATACCTAAAATCCTCATAAACGTAAAACAATTAACCTATAAAATATATATATACACCTAAAATCCTCATAAACATAAACTAATTAAACTACTATTCCTTTTAGAAATAAGATATCCCCTCCCGATTAAAATTGCATTTTTTAGGTCCTTGAAATCGGTAAGCCCAGTCATTTTCTTGCATTTTTTTTGTCCTTGAAGTCCGTAAGCCCAGTCATTTTGAATCACTCAATTTTAGATGCATGTTTTCGGGAATCTCCGAAGTGCTCTCTAGACCGTTGTCAAAATAAACAATTGGAAACGTTTTCTAAGGAATTTAAAAGTTTCGTTTTTTTTTTTTTTTTTTAATATAAAAATCGAAGATATTCATGTATTTTTTAAACGGAACTGAGTACATTTTATATTAAATTAAAAAGGATGAAACTCTTGATTTTTAATTAAAAGGGACAAAGTACCTTAAAATGAGAGTGAATCACATACTAAAATATTCTGAATCTCATTTTATGGTTATAATAATCATTTCTAGAAGCTGAATCTCATTTCCACTTTCTCCTCAATTCAAGATCCGAATCTCGACCATTCTGTCTGCCATTCATAGTTTTTAAATGAAAAAAAACAGGTTCATTTTCGAGTAAATAAGCATTGTATCATTGCATCTTATTTTCTTGTTTATATACAGCGTTTCTGGAAACATAATCTCCCTTCCACTTCTGGGTTACCTCTGATTCGATTCTCATGCAGCATCCCGCCCACCATCGCTTCATCAACAGTCAAAAGTAGGCGCATCATGTCGACCACTAGGCCAGCCCACGAGAGCAATGACTATAGCAAGAAGAAAATGCCCAAAGATTCCACCAAATAGTTGGACACCACTTGAACTGAAAGGCCCACTGTCCATGATTTTCCACGAGACATGACTTAAAGTTCGTGCATTCACAAAAATATACCCGCACTGGTTGACGCAGTGGCGACTTTGTTTTTGCGTCCAGCCTTCCTTGGTGTTGCGTCGGATCCCAACTCTGATTTCTATGCAAGAACTTGTTTATTGCATTACAAAACATAGATATTTATACAAAATTTAGCTAGTAAATCTAGAGAAGTTGATTATTGCATTACAAATATATAGATATTTATATAAAACTTAACCGGTAAATCTAGAGAGGTTGTTTATTGCATTACAAAACACAGATATTGATATAAAACTTAGCTGGTAAATCTGGAGAGGTTTTACAGAGGATCATTAAATTTTTATCTAATTTCGCCGCAGACTGACATTGATGACAGGCCAACTTGCTGTCATCACGGTCATAAGATCCTGCCCATTATCGGCCAACAAATTGGCAAACAATCCTATATATTATGCAAGAACAAAAAGCATTTACACAACATCATTTTGTAAGAGAAAAAGTGCAATGAAAAGAAATTGACTTATCATACTGTAATATAAATGAAAATGTGACTGAAATGTGTAGAGTTCCAGATTACAAAATGTGACTAAAATGGGTAGAGGTCCAGATTATGTTGTAAGCCTAATTTGTAAATCGTAATTAAAGGGAAGTATCACGATATTAATCATGAACTGGGCTGCTCACTGCTCAGGCGGTGCCTATCACGGTTAAGCAATCAGCATAGTCTGCTAGAGTCAGCAATAATAAATACCATTCGCGGCCGTTATTGTTCCTCTGTAATTGAAAATGTGTATAAATATCTATGTTCCACGACACATGACTTGAAGTTCGTGCATTCTCAAAAGTATACCCGCACTAGTTGACGCAGTGGCGACTTTGTTTTTGCGATAAGGGTCTCCAGCCTTCCTTGGTGTTGCGTCGGATCCCAACTCTGATTTTCTTGCGTCATCTCAATTGCTAATAGCCATCATCAGATGCACTGCACACCACTCACTGTGATCGATTTGTGGTTCTATTAAACCCTACCCCTCCATCCTCTCACACAAGTACTCATAGACAAACAATTCTTATCCAGATTGATTGTATCAATGGGGTTTAAGTTCTATCTTGCATTTGCTTTTCAATGCAGCCTCCTGTTCTGTTCTGTCATTGCTGAAGATAAAAAGGTACGAATATTTGAAAATATAAGTTTTACTTGTTTTGATTGTAATTTTTTCTATGTAAAAAAGTTTGTTCTTATTCTCTAGAGTTGTTGTTTAGATATAGTTGATTCTTAGATTCCTAATTTCCTCAAATTACTTCTGTTTTGTCTCCAGCATCATTCCAATTTGAATCATGTCGCGCCCGGAAGTGTAAAATCTCTGTAATTATGTCAGAGTTATGCTAATTTCACCATAAGTATTCCACTCTGTATGCAGGTATATATTGTGTACATGGGGAGTTCACTCAACAATAATAGGGAAGAGCTTGTAAAGAGACATTTGGAGGTTCTTTCGTCTGTTCTAGAAAGGTATTAAATGAAATATTCAAATTTCAGAATTTAGCTGTACAGATATTTGTTGTTAATTGGTTTAACTTTTCTGAACGTTTACAGTCCCGACCAAGCAAAGCAATCACTCGTTTATAGCTATACATATGCCTTTACTGGATTTGCAGCACTTCTATCCAAAGAACAGGCGACTACATTAATGGGTACGTCCCCATGACTTATTCATAACTAGTGAGAACCCAGTCTCCTATTCTGACAACTCAAATTATTTAGCAGGGAAACCAGGAGTATTGTCAGTGTTCCCTGATCCAGTGTTAAACCTTCAGACGACGCACTCATGGGAATACCTAGAAAAGGAACTGATCATGCCGATGTCTTATTCCAGAAAACCAGACAATTCTGGTGCTGATATCATCATAGGACTTCTAGATTCAGGTATGATGTCATATTTGGCTTTTAGTTTTATAGAGAAAATTTCAATTGGTTCAGTGAACTGGGGTCGGGAGATTCTTGATCATGCAATTACAGTAATATACATGTTATGTATGAACCATCCTCAGGCATTTGGCCGGAAGCAGCCAGCTTCAATGATAAGGGTATGGGCCCTATTCCTCAACGGTGGAAGGGAGCGTGCGTGAAGGGATATGATTTCAATGCTTCCAATTGCAACAGGTGGTTCATACATGTCTTTGTATTTTGCATTCTTCTTAGATTTTTTTATAGTTCAGTGACTGGTTGATTGTTTGAGATTGTTGTTCTTAATTATTTGGATTCTCATCTCATAGCGTGAAAAAGAATAACAGTCATGAAAACCATAAGAAAATAGATGGTTAGTTTAGTTGGTGGAAATAACAGTCATGAAAACCATAAGAAGATAGATGGTTCGTTTAGTTGGTGGAATTTTTATGGTTAAAGCACATCTATTATTATTAAAGATGGATTCAATTCTCTTTATACTCTCAGGGTGAGGCTCCCCGTTGAGCCAATCATCCTTTCAAGCTTAGATACCAAGTTCGGCCCTATTGGCCATAAAATTTGGTTGAGCCCATCATCCTTTTCAAGCTTAGTTGCCAAATTGGCAGTATTGGCCAGAAAAACTCGAATGAAGTCGGTTGAGCCAATCATCTAGTTGGCAAATTGGCAGTATTGGGCATAAAAATTCGAATAAAATCGGTTGAGCCAATCATCCTTTTCAAGCTTAGTTGCCAAATTGGCAGTATCGGCTATAAAAATTCGAAAATACACCGGTTCGACTGAAAATTGGAATTGGGTAAGTGCTTTGTGTATATAAAATTTAATATTAAAAAAAAAAAATCGAATTGGGTAAGTGCTTTGTGTATATAAAATTTAATATTAAAAAAATGTTATAATAAATTATAAATGGCATTTAAAAACAGACGAAATTTGGTAAAGTTTTAGTTAATATAAGTTTAATATTTAAAAATTTGAGAATAATTATATATAATTACAATGATTTTGTTAATCAGAAATTTAATATTTAAAAAATTAAAAAAATGGGTTTATAGTAAAAGTATAGTATATAGCATATTAAAAAATTGCAATAGTGAAAAATAGTAAATTTGATATTAAAATATAGTAGAAAATACTAAGTTTGTAAAATAGTAAATTTGATATTAAATATAGTAGAAAATATTAAGTTTGTAGCCAGTAAAAATAATAAATTCCTAAAAAATAATAAATTCTTATTTATAAATATTTGTAAAATATATAATATTATTTTTTCTATTGAATTTATATAGTGGTATTCTTTTTCAATCTTGGTAAGTATATTTGTTATAAATATTTGTAATTTCCATTTTTTCTATATTGAATTTAATAAATTTTTATCTTTTGAATTTTATATAATATTATTCTTTTTCAAATTTGGCAAGTATGTTTAGTACACGAGCACTCTAGCAGGCTTCCCCACCCTTAATGAAATGGAAATCTATGAATTAAAGTTTCTGTGTGCTTCTCTCTATTTTGGATTGAGTAGAATGTACAATTTTTATGTGCAACCCTCTACTCTTTAAGCAACCTTTTGAAAGTGTCATTTCAACACGATAGCTAAATCTACAAGAGTTGATTTAGGTTGTTTTAGTTATTATGATAATGTTGCTTTTCATTTTTAGGAATTGTATTAAAATTTATGATTTGAGCTTGTTACTCTTTTAGAAAAATATAAAATATATTGTTTTATGGTTTTTTTAATAGAATTATATAATATTAGATACATCTATAATATTTGTAATTTTTTTAATATATAAATAATTAATTCATAAAAATAGAAAATAAAATTATAGAAAAGCTATTAAAATTTGAAAAAATCTTATTTTATGAGATGTATACTTTCCAATTTTTTTAACATTGAATTTTAGATAATTAATTTTTTTTAAATTGGAATTCATATTTAGTAGCTATGCTTTCAAATAAACTTACTAAATATAAATATTCAGTAAACATAATAATCACCAATATCTAAACCTTAAACCACATTAAAAAAAATTATATGTAAAATCTCCTTCGTTCCCTTCCTGTCTGTTCTCATATCATATGATTTATAGTTCACATTTATAATTCACATAATGTGAACAGGAAAATAATTGGGGCCAGATATTACTCAGGCGGGGAGGACGATGATATGAAGAAAAATATTAAACAGAAATCGATACGGACACAAACGAACAGTGCAAGAGATGAACAGGGGCATGGCACGCATACAGCGTCCACTGCAGCGGGGAACATTGTGGACAATGCAAACTATTATGGTCTGGCAAGCGGGACAGCAAGAGGCGGACCAGCCAGTAGTTCTACAAGAATTGCCATGTATAGGGTATGTTCACCGGATAATGGGTGTCCAGGTGTACAAATTTTAGCGGGCTTTGACGACGCAGTTAAAGATGGAGTGGATATTTTATCCGTTTCACTTGGACCTCGGTCATACGCCCAGCATGATTTTGTGGAAGATCCGATAGCCATAGGAGCATTTCATGCTGCTCAGAGAGGAATTCTGGTTGTATCCTCTGCCGGAAACGAGGGACCTGACTCTAATACGGTCGTCAATACTGCCCCATGGATTTTTACAACCGCGGCATCCACAATCGACAGGGATTACCCATCAAACGTTATGTTGGGGAATGGTAAGATTGTTAAGGTGAGAACTACTCAACAAGGTTAAACGAACCCAATAGTATTAGTATTGTAAGTTTTAATTTGACTTTACTAGTGTGATATTATCATTTTTTATAAAGTTTTTTTTTAATTAATCGTTGCTGGTCCAGGTTTTGTTTATTCAATTTATTTTGAAGAACAAAGTTTATTAAAGTTAAATAATTTTAATGTTAATAGTTAATTTATAATATAATTAATCTAATTAAAGCACAATTGTGAAAGTATAGTATTCAGTGTGGCTGAAAACACTAACAGAACTTCATATAACTTAATTTAAACAAACTGTTGCCTCTGGGTGGATTAAAGACAACAATACTGTTCTACATAATTTATGATCATTCACCTAATTTCTTCTTTTTAATGAAATTACCATTTTTCCTTATGAAAAAAAACTTAATTTAAACCAACATGATGTCAAAACTATCAATTATTCAAATTGTGAAGGATTTTTACGGGATGTATCATTCTGTAATTTATTATGCTTATATTGTGTGCGCGCTCAGGGGAAGGGCATCAACTTCTCGAATCTTAGCCACTCGGCCGTGCACCCTCTTGTGTACGCATCAAGCATTCCTGCCGAGTGGAGTTCTGCATCAGCTGCGAGGTAAATTATGCAAAAAAAAAAAAAGGGTCACAACAATTTGCTTTTCTATTTTTAGGATAATGAGATTGGGAAATCTAATCGTTGCTAAAATTCATCATCAAATCGTTTAAAATAACACACGGTTCACAATTTTTTAGGTTAATTTCCATAAGTTGAACGCATTATCCTCTTTTTACAAAATGTAGGAATTTTCTATAATTTAATTTGTCATGGAGTCGGGATCATTGTTGCAGAAATTGTGATCTAGCCTCTTTGGACGCCAAAAAAGCGAAAGGAAAGGTCGTAATTTGTTTTGGCAACAGCACAGAGATATCGAGGTCATCGGTGAAAGAAGTAGTCCAGGACGCGGGAGGCATTGGGATGATTATTGTGGATGATTCACAAACATCAGTCGCAACTAACTACGATACATTTCCAGCGACCACAGTAAGTGAAACGGCTGCAATGGACATATCTTCTTACATAAAAACTGCCAGGTGCGTCCACCCATATCGCATAGCCTTGCTATATAGCCTAATATATTTGAGATGAATTATACATTTGGGCAACTCCAATTACTGTGTGACTCTTTATAATCATCCAAGTTCTCTCATGATAGAAAGCCTGTCGCTACAATTACTCCAACTCAGTCGGTCACAGAATACAAGCCAGCTCCCGTTGTTGCATATTTTTCTTCTAGGGGCCCTGCACGATTCACCCAGAACGTCCTCAAGGTACGCACTGATCGACTTCCAGTCTATTTAGCTTTTCAACCTCATTGAATAGGTTATAGTTAATACTTTTTGGTGTTTATTTTGTAACATGGTGTTCATAATTTTAAACAATTAGTATATAATTATTAATAATCAAATTGATTAATGAAAAACATATTTTTTTTTGGAAAGTCGTTATTTCTATAATTAAATTAGGTAGTATTAGTAAGTCATAATATTGGTTTATAATATTGCAACACAACGAATTTAAAAGATTTACATATAATATTAAGTAGTATTAGTAAGTCATGCAGATGATCTATGGCATTGCAACAAAACCAATTTAAAAGTGAAAAATCTCCATATTAAATTGGACTGAATCTATATAGTTAAAAATGTTGTTACATTTATATTTAACTTATATATTAATTGTTTTAATAATAATAATAATAATTTAAAATAAAATTATAATTTAGTAAATTTTTAGAATTTTTTTTAATTTTGGTAAATATATCATAAAATAAGTTAAGTCTCACTAGCACAACAAGTTGAGGATATGCCTCTTTAGTAAGGAGGTCAAAGATCAAATCCCATTAAATTGGTAAGGAGGTCAAAGATGAAATCGCATTAGATTGGTTTTGCCCTGTACTAAGATGAAATAAGTATTTAAATGTTTATCATTATTTATCACTTATTAAATTTTTTATAATGATAATAATAATAATTTAAAATAATATTATAATTTAATCTATTTTAATGACTCATTTAATTTGATAACAAAAATATATTCTATATAAATTTTTAAATATTTATCATTATTTATCATTATTAATTTATAACCACATTTATATTAAATTAAATAATTAATTAATTAATTTTAATAAATCCCCCATCATTACTATTAAATCTAATCATCTTCAGTTCAGTAAACCTTCTTAATTTTACATTTCTATAATAATAATTTCTTTCCCATTTTAACCCTAATTTTTTAATTCTTTATTATCTTTTTTTAGTCCCAGAACCGGATCTTAATTTATTTTTTATCTGCAAAGGCTGCGTAGAAATAATTTTTAATCCAGTAAGGAAAAAAAAAACGGAACTAAACTTTTATTCTATTTTATTGCTTTATATGCAAAGGGTACGCGGAAATATAATTCTTTAAAACTTAATTTACTGGAAACTTAAGTAATCAATATTTTTAAAATATATATTTGCTTTATTATTAAAGAATAGACCATTAAAATTCCTAAAATATAAATGGCATAACCGTTCCGATATATTTTTTTTATGTGAAGATGATCACCACATGAGCTTTTTAACGTGCAGCCGGACATAAGCGCACCAGGTGTGAACATACTTGCTGCATGGATTCCCACCGAGGAATCTTCCGACACAGTTCCTCCCGGGATGAAGCCTTCCCAGTTTAACATTATATCTGGAACATCCATGGCGACTCCTCATGTAAGTGGAACCGCTGCATTTGTGAAATCTAGATATATTGCTTGGAGCGCCTCTGCTGTCAGATCAGCCCTGATGACTACAGGTACTTTATCACATTTTGTTCTTAAAATTGAAAATGTAAATACCAGACCGACCAACATCTGGAGACTTTGTTTTCATTCTGAAAATACCACGTATCTATGATTTTAGAGATGCTAACTTTAAAAATATGCGGCTTGCCAATGCGCATTAAATTAGTAGAGTCGTATATGTTTACAGTCGGATAATCTGCATGTTAAAATCTAAAAATAAGTATATATAACTTGGTTAATTTAAACCTTATTAACCAATTATTTAAAATTTATTAACCAATTATTTATTTAATAAATATATACAACCTGGCTCATTTAAAACCCATTAACAAGCTACTTATTTTCAAACCCATTAACCAGTTACTTATTTTCAGCGCTAACTCTAGGTCTCAATTATAATTACTTATTTTCAGAGCTAACTCTAGGTCTCAATTATAACTAATTTTCAGCGCTAACTCTAGGTCTCAGTTGTGGAAATATGTGTTAAAACAAGTTTTCTTTTTACAGTTTGAAAGCTGCTAGAGTTTCTAACATCCATACTCCAATCTTTGTGGCAGCTATTTCAATGAACAATGTGGGCAATTCGTTGACTACTGATACAGATATGCCTGGGACACCTTTTGATTTTGGAAGCGGAGTTGTGAATCCAATGGGAGCTCTGCAACCAGGACTTGTATACGAAACATCAACCGAAGATTACTTCCTCTTCTTGTGTAATTACGGTCTTAATTCGTCGCAGATAAAGCTCATCGCAGGGAATGAAAGCTATAAATGCCCAACTGGGGCAAAGGTGGATTTGATCAGTAACATGAACTATCCCAGCATAGCCATCTCCAAGTTAGATGCTGCAAACGGGAGCACAACCATAAGCAGAACTGTCACAAACATCAGCCCTGATCAGGCACCCACTTACAAGGTTGCCATCGATGCACCTCCCGGGTTGAATGTGAAGGTCTCTCCACAAACTCTTCAATTCTCCCGGGCGTTCACTAAACTATCTTTCAAAGTAGTTTTCGCATCATCTAATGTTTCCACTAAAGGATATGCTTTCGGTACCCTTACTTGGAGCGATGGAAAACATAATGTTCGCACTCCTTTCGCAGTAAATATTGTGTGACCACTGCAATTTAAGAGTAGCTTGCCTTATGTATTTTGTAATTTAAATAAAGCAAAGCTAACTGGACATGCGCTGAGAGTTGTACTCCGCCTCTTCTGTGATGAAATATGTTTTGCGGTAATTATTTTGGCTGAAGTCTAAAATCTCCAATCTCATCTCACCAAAAGCTAAATCTCATCCTTTCTTAAGTTTAATTTTAGAGTTATTACAATCTTTTAATGAGTGGAAATGATAAAAATAGCTAAACCATACACAGTTATAGAAATACAATTATATTAAGTACAAATGGTGCATGTGTAATCACACTCACACACATATTACATTCAGATCACTCTATTAAATAGAGTTTTTGGGATCTGTTAACACCCAGGTTGTTCCCTATGGCTCCAAAGGGAATACGGCAGGGGTAACCACTAACCAATCTTTGGATTACAGCTTCTAGCCCAACTGTAATCAGAGAGTTACAAATGGTGCATGTGTAATCACACTCACACACATATTACATTCAGATCACTCTATTAAATAGAGTTTTTGGGATCTGTTAACACCCAGGTTGTTCCCTATGGCTCCCAAGGGAATACGGCAGGGGTAACCACTAACCAATCTTTGGATTACAGCTTCTAGCCCAACTGTAATCAGAGAGGGCTCTCTTTAAGGTTTGTCTCTGTTCTGTGGAGATTTTAGGCTAGTTATGAAGTAAGGATTTTGGTTTATGTTTGGTTGGAAGGATGTCTTTCTGTGCCTGAAGTGAAAATCTGCAGATAATGTTAGTTCATTGGGCAATGGAGTCTGTGTCTACTGGTTGTTGAAATCTTGAGTTTGAGCAGCTGGGATTACATGGCCATTTCAATACTTCATAAAACAAACTTGAAATTATGATGGTGAAATGTAAACAACCAGTGAAAAGCAATTAATAATTTTTCACTAAGTTGGGGTGGGAGAAAGAGATATATTCCTCAGGAGCAAAACTTGAATTCCTGAGACAATAATCACTATGAAAGATATAGCGTGAAAGGGTAGCAATTAAGAATTACACCTTTATAACTATATCTGAAGAAAACACTTATAATAGCTTAGATTGAGTTCAGGGTAATATGTGATTAAATCCTGGAACTATTCTTTTTCCTTGCCATTAACTGTAAAGAACAGAAGCATGAAAGAGATATGAATGATAAGAAAACACATAACAAGGAGTTGTAAGGAAAACTTATTGTGCCATGAAATACGGAGGAATCCTGTAACCTTCAGCTAAACACCACAATGCATCAAAACAACACAGAGCTTTGGAAATTCCACCGCCTTTGTATTACTTCTCTGAGAATTTACAGTAAACAGAACTATAAAAAAGATATCAATAATATCCAACATCCAACCCCTGCAAACTTATACAAGGGGGATTATAGAGAAGTGTTTCATACAAAATATCTCAGGCATTGAGTCATCTGAGAAATAAAATATCATCATCAACTCGTACAGAAATAGTAGATAAGAAGTTATTGCAGCTTTCAATACAACATAAATGCTCTTTAATTCTGTCAGAAGATTTCGACCTTTGGAGGTCACTGAGTCGGTTGAACGCTTTGTTATAACTGTTGAATGACGTGTCTTTGCAGCTCTATACTCCTGTAGCTTTTCGGCCCTGTCACCTGTAACTGTCAGTGCTGCTGTGGTGGCCGAATGGTTGTGCTGAGTTGGCGCTGATATATCGAAATTTTCCTATGCATGACAACTTATCTATTTCAAATGGAAAAAATATAGTTACTGGCTTTGGTTTAGCAGTAATTGTATCAAACTATTCCAGACTTCCTGTGTGGGCAATTGATGCTTCAAAATTGCCTCTATGGTCTCATCTGCCTCTGTATATTTATAAAAATTAGGTGGCTCATCAAACAAGTGATTGATTTCATTCATGATAAAGAATAAGCTCTCTACGCTGTTGAAGAGAGTCTATCTTGATGTTGGCCCTGATTCTGCTGATGTGCTGGGCTTTTCTGCAATCTGACTTGTAGCAAAGGTGTTGACCCTCTTGGCATAATTTTCATGGGAAAGTAATTTTCCTGAGGTGCCCATAAGCTAGGTAGACCTCTGTTCTGCAATGCTATGAACTTGTCCTGGAATTTATTAATGTCTGTCTACATATCTTGGCTTCTTCTCTCTAAGGTCTGTACCAGGTTTCTTAGTGTCAGGACCCTTTTGACCATTGAAATGGTGTTAGTCCTGTTGGCAATTCCCATTTTGACCAGCTGAGAGCTTGTCCTGTAATTAAGCACATTTATCATTCGGGTGGCAGCCTCAGGCATACTGCCTAGAGATGCCCTTGCTCTTTGGATTTCCCTATGTGCTTTTCCAATGAGCCCCATTTGCTCATGAATGGCCTCAATGTATTCCCACTGGTCTGTGCATGGATTGGCCATATTGCGCCCTAGGATTCTCTTGAGCTCAGTTGTTACTTTATCAAGTGTGAGCCTTTTTCTAGCTCATTTATCCCTCCTTTGAGAGTCTTACCTCTCTTTCTCTCTCAGCTACTTTTTGCTTGGGATTTGTCATATTTTTCATTGAGCTTAGCCAAGTTCTTTGGCTTGATTCACTCTGACATTTGGGCCTCCAAGACTTGAATTTCATTTCTGAGCTTCTGCATATCAAGACTTTCAGCCTGCTCTGTTGTTGGTGCTGAGGTGGAGGGTGCTGCTTGCTCTGTCTGCTGAATGGGAGGGGCAGTGGTTTGAGGGGCTTCTTCCAGATTGACTATTTCTGGAGGAGGTTGTGAAGTTTGGCCTGCCTCTTTCTGTTGTAATGCTGCCTGAAGTGCAGCCTCTGATTCCTCCAACTTTTCTTGTGTTTGGATGAGCTGTTTATACAGTGTTACCAGCATAGCTGCTGCATCCTTGTCCTGTCTTAGTTGGGCAACTTCTTCAGTTTGGGGATGAAGAGTTGTTGAGATATTGATCATTTTCCTTAATGTTGCCATATCATCATCCCTTAGTTTCAACAGCTCCTACACTGCTTTGACATCCTTAGGATCATGCCCAAGCTCTATTATGATGTCCTCCAAAGCTTTGATCCTATTGTCCTTTGCTTGAGAGGATGTCCTTTCCAACTCAAGTTGTGTAGTTGTATTATTTAGGCTATTTTCTAGCCTGTAGTTTACCAATGTTTTGTCTGCCAAGGAGGCATATACCATCTCACTCGTTTACTTGTGTAATTCAATCTGATCCATCGGGTGGATGTCCTTGGCAAGGACCTCAAGGTTGGTCCTGATGTAATCTGCAGCTGATTGTGGCTACTGCACGGCTGGCCTGAAATGGCTCATGATCATTTTGCCCTCATGGACATCATAAGCAAACATGAGTCTTTGCTGGTTGGTGGGAGCCATTTTCAACAAATGATTATATAATTGCAGCCTTATGGGCTCATTTCTCTTCTTAATATCCTTGAACTGCTACTTGATGCTCTGTTCACCTCCTCTTTGTTGGCTTGAGGAGCTAACTTCTCCTCCTGCTGCCCTCTTTGTTCCTGCTGGAAGGAACTTGCTGAGGCCTCCTGCTAGGCAGGCCCATCACTCGAGATTGCCCTATTGGCATTTCTTCTTCCGAAAAAGGGTTCAATCTTTGCCTCTTTTCCCCTTGAGTTGTTGATGTAGTGAGGGGGGTCTCTCTGTCCCTTTTCCTGCTTATGTCCTCTCTTTTTGGGGTTTGGAGGACTGAAGCTTCAGCTCTTGATTCTTGCCTAGGAGGCACCATTTGTGCTGGCTGCTGCTCAGTGACCTTTGGGGCCTTTGCCGTTTGCTCTTTTTGCACTGACTGCTGCTCTTGCTCCTGTACCTATTGTTGATGTACATGTTCTTGCTGTAGGGGCTGCTCTTGCTCCATCTCTTTCTCCTTGCCTTTGCTGGAGGCTTGATCTGTAGTTTTGACTGCCACCTGATGTGCTGTGGAGGATGAGGCAGTTGCTCCCACTTGAGGGCTTGTAAGAGCGAACACCTGTACAGGAAGCTCTAAGTCAGCCATCTTAAGGAGATTTCTTCTTGCTCTTTCATTTCGTTCTTCCTGTGTGACAGTTCCTCTAATGTGCCTCTCTTCCATTTTGTCTGATTTGCATATTGTTCTATGTGAGGCAACCTTACATGGTCATAACTAGACAGCCTATATTTGACCCTTCTTAAGGTTATGAAGTGATTGGGGTCATAAGGTTTCCAGAGAAAACTGGTCTTTAGGCCAAGGCTTTCTAACATTTTGTCAGCCTCTTGCCAACCTTCCTCCCTTTTGTTCAAAACAAAGTGGCCCAATTGGTTTTTTACCTTCAGCTGTGCTTTCTTGCCTTTGCCTGAAAAGTTGTTTACATCAGCATTCCCAAACTGCCTGAAGTATTCAAGGGCAAACAATCTCATAGGCACATATTTGGGCAGTCTGTATGGGGGTAACTCACAACCATATATTCTAATAACGGTGTAGTTTTGGTAA